>JAIUZE010001469.1:0-37763 GCA_022085475.1 Heliosperma pusillum | reverse complement strand
TACTGCTCCTGTTCTTCAGGATTGACTGCTGCAGTTTAGGGGGCACGTTTTCTGCTTCCTCAACTGCTCCAGTCGGCTATAAATAAAGCCTCTGATCTCAGGTTTATTCACAACAAAACAACACAAACTCCTCTTCTTCTCTCTTCTTCTCTATAATTTCTGGGTAACGCAATACGATCTTTCCAGGCCTGTCAGTCTCGAGTGGGCGAGTCTGAGGGGTAGCAGTAGTGTAATCCTTGGGGAACTACCGGTCATAAGCTGATCGCCACCACGGTCGTAACGGAAAATAGTTTTCAAGGCAGTGGCTCCTTTCCACGTCACTACTTCCGTCGGTACTTTTAATCTCTGTTTTATTGTTTCGACATTTATCGTCTTACACCAATTGTCTGATTCATCTTTGTGCATGTATGTATCCTCGTTGTTACAGAACAGCGGGTACTCAATGGCTTTCTAGATTGGCTGGAAACCTGTTGCAAAGGATCTTATATTTACAGGTCGGAAAGTTTCTGGCGTTGAGGCGTATTCTATGGGTAAGTTGAATCAAAACTTTGTGATTCTCCTTTATACATTAGCGATCTTTTATAAAAGAAGTTAGAAGTGGTCAAGTGGGGTTTGGTACAGGTCTCGCTAACTATTATGTTGCTCCTGCATCTGCTTATTCCAAGGTTGTTGAATTTGCAAAGGACAAAAACCAGAAGATACGAAACCATGGGAGCGCACCGATGTGGGAATTAATAAATCCTCAAAGAGGCCCTCCACCGGTGGCATAATTTGGGCCCAGTTTAAATTCGAAACCCAGGACGAAACCTTGGGCTCTGATACCATAATAGAATATGCAAACGGGTCGGGCCACACCCAAACGGAGGAGAGACGGTCCACTTTACAACACAAGGGAGGTTCCATCCTAAAACCAATTGGCAATAGGAGGAGTAACCCTCTTGGTTATAAAGTGGTAACATCTCTCTTTCTCCAACAATGTGGGACAACTCACATGTGGGTTTTATATTCCAACACGCCCCCTCACATGTGAGATCCCATCGAAACCATGGGAGCGCACCGATGTGGGAATTAACAAATCCTCAAAGAGGCCCTCCACCGGTGGCATAATTTGGGCCCAGTTTAAATTCGAAACCCAGGACGAAACCTTGGGCTCTGATACCATAATAGAATATGCAAACGGGTCGGGCCACACCCAAACGGAGGAGAGACGGTCCACTTTACAACACAAGGGAGGTTCCATCCTAAAACCAATTGGCAATAGGAGGAGTAACCCTCTTGGTTATAAAGTGGTAACATCTCTCTTTCTCCAACAATGTGGGACAACTCACATGTGGGTTTTATATTCCAACATCCTTTATACATTAGCGATCTTTTATAAAAGAAGTTAGAAGTGGTCAAGTGGGGTTTGGTACAGGTCTCGCTAACTATTATGTTGCTCCTGCATCTGCTTATTCCAAGGTTCTTGAACTTGCAAAGGACATAAACCAGAAGATACGTTAGAATTTATTTGGCGTCTTTGTGACATACTGACACAGTGTTTGGTGTTATGACTATATTACTGTGGATTTTGTGAGTCCAGGTTTGTCTTGATTTGACTCAAATGTGTCTTCATCTCTTGTGGGCAGGGTCCAGTCGCTATGAGAATGGCAAAACAAGTGATCAATGAAGGACTAAAAATGGGTATGGCATCAGCTCTTAAACTAGAAGAAGATTGCTATGAACAAGTTTTGCATACGAAAGACCGATTGGAAGACCTAACAGCATTTGCACAGAAACGGAAGCCAATTTACTCGGGCGAATAGAAGATTAAAGAATTTTGTGGACATAACAAGTCTTGTGTGAGGTGATTTCGCATGTGAGACAAATTCATCAGGCGAATCATAATCGATTATAGAGCTAATGATGGAATTCATAAGAATTCATCATGAGGAACTTATTATGATTATAGAGAAAGGATTATAGAGAGAGAGATAGAATTATGGAGAGATAAAGCTTATACTTGAGAGAAGTAATTGTATTGAATTGATCTTTGATAGTTTGTCAAATTATACTTACAGTGTATATGATGTATTCCTTATATAGGAGATAAACTAATAACAAACTTAACTAACTTGACTTAACTAACTTCTAACTATCTATTTATTCCAACACCCCCCTCAAGTTGGAGGGTGTGTGGTACAACCCTAACTTGGACTGTAATTGATAATGCTGAGGACCTGATAAGGACTTGGTGAAAAGATCAGCAGGCTGTTGTGCAGTAGGAATATAGGATAAACTGATCAGTCCTTCAGCTAATTTTTCTCGTACAAAGTGACAGTCAAGGTCTATGTGTTTTGTCCTTTCGTGAAACACAGGGTTTTTAGCAATGTGAATTGCTGCTTGGCTGTCACATTTCACAGGGATTGAAGTAATGTCTGGTACTTCTAACTCCTTCAATAGTCTGCTCAACCAAGATAATTCAGCAGTTATTCGTCTTAGAGATCTGTATTTAGCTTCTGCTGAAGAGAGAGACATTGTCTGCTGCTTTTTAGATTTCCAGGAAATCAATGTTCCTCCCATAAAAACCAAGAAGCCACTGACAGACCTCCTTGTCTGAGGGCAGGAAGCCCAGTCAGCATCACAAAACCCTTCTAGATTGTATGAACTGCTGTTATTGAGAAAAAGACCTTGAGAAACATTCCTGGCTAGGTACTTCAGGACATGGATGGCAGTCTGCCAGTGTGAATCTCTTGGAAAAGCCATAAACTGACTGAGAAGCTGAGTAGCAAATGCAATGTCAGGTCTAGTATGAGTTAAGAAATTGAGTTTTCCCACCAATTTCCTGTAGTCTGCAGGATTGTCAAGTAGATTGCATGCTTCAGTTGTTAACTTTGTTGAACTATCTAATGGGCAGGTAACAGTAGTCTTACAATCCTGACAATTAAATTCTTTGAGTAACCGAGTTGTGAACTTTCTTTGTGTTATAGTTATACCTTTTGGAAGATGGAGGAACTCCAAGCCAAGAAAATAGCCTAGTCTTCCCAGATCCTTGATCTTGAATGTATCATCTAAATATAGTTTTAAAGAATGTATTTCTTCTTCATGATTGTCAACTACTAATATATCATCCACATAAATAGCTAGGAAGATGACCTTGCCATCTACTTTCTTTTTGAATAAGGAGTAATCATTAAGAGACTGTTGATAGCCTTTTGTCCTTAAGGCCTGGCAGAGCTTGGCATTCCATTGCCTAGAAGCTTGTTTTAAGCCATATAAGGATTTGTTCAACTTGCAAACCATATTTGTACCCTTTACTTTTAATCCATGAGGAATCTTCATATAAACTTCTTCATGTAGATCTCCATGAAGGAAGGCATCGTTTACATCTAGCTGTGTCATGGACCAGCCTTTCTTGACTGTTACTGCAACTAGACTTCTTATTGTTGACATCTTAACTACTGATGAGAAAGTTTATGTATAATCAATTCCTTCCCTTTGAGTGTATCCCTTGACCACTAGCCTTGCCTTGTACCTTTATATGCTTCCATCAGCTTTGTGTTTAACTTTAAAAACCCATTTGCTGGCAATTGAGTTCTTGCCTTCAGGTAGAGGAATGACAGACCATGTCTGATTAAGTTCTAAAGCCTTGAATTCTGCAGCAATAGCTGCCTGCCATTCTGGAAATGATGCAGCCTCTGTACAGCTTTTTGGTTCTTGTACTGGAAGATGTGGACCTGATACTGTGTTGGACAAGGGAGAAACAGACAAACAAATGGATGCAGGAAAACTATTTCCCTCACAAAGTGATGTGAGAGTATGAGTACAAATATTATGGCATACAGAATGACAAGTATTATTAGGTAAATCATGCACATAATCTTGCAAATAAGATGGAGTTTTAGTCTGTCTTGCAGACTGTCTAATACTACTAACATCATGATTATGTGTCTGTGTGGTGTTTGTATTGCTAGTATGATCAAGTATGGTGGATGTAGTACTGGCAGGAACAAATGATTTAGGATTATCATGAACATATGGAAAAACATTCTCATGAAAGATAACATCTCTAGAATCTAAAATAGCCAGGGTTTCAAGATTAAGAAACTTATAAGCCTTCTTGCCAAAAGGATACCCTAAAAATATACAAGTACTAGCCCTAGGAGAAAACTTATCTCTGCCTGGCTTAGGAGAAGAAACATATGCTAAACAACCAAACTTTTCATATGAGATAGATCAGGAATTCTACCAAATAGAACTTGGTAAAGGGACATGGTGTTCAAGACTTTACTAGGAAGTCTGTTAATTATATAGGTAGCAGTAAGAATGCATTCACCCCAATACTTAGTAGGAAGATTAGACTCAAACTTCAAGGCTCGAGCTATTTCTAATAGATACTTGTGCTTTCTTTCTGCCCTGCCATTTTGCTGAGGGGTGTGAAAACAAGATGTCTGATGTTGGATACCCTTATCAAGTAAAAATTGAGAAGTAAAATTACTAGAACCAAGTTCAAAAGCATTATCTGACCTAATGATCTTTACTTTCTTTCCAAACTGTGTTTCAACCATTGCTATAAAAGTTTTGATCATAGGAAAAGCATTACTCTTGCAAGACAACAAGTGTGTCCAAGTACACCTAGAGAAATCATCAACTATAGTTAAGAAATACTTGTAACCATTGTAAGTGGCAGTATGGTAAGGACCACATACATCAATATGAACCAAATCAAATGAGGCTAAAGAAACAGAAGAACTCACATTAAAAGGTAACCTATGCTGTCTGGCTTTAGCACAAATGGAACAAGAGTGTAATTCATGTTCTTTCTCAATGGAAGTACGGAGATTTAAAAATTTTAACTTGTACATAGGTAAATGGCCTAATCTATTATGCCAAACATTACAATTTAAGCTAGAAACAGTAAAATTGACAGAACCAAAAGATTGATTTGTGGCAGATTTATTCTCTTGAAGAATGGTACTGGTTTGAGTTTTCAGCAGATACAAATCATTGCAGTTATTACCAAGAATCAAGGGCTTCTTTGAAGAGTCCTGCAGATAACAAACAGTAGGAGTAGTGCTTTGTTGAGTTTACTAATAGATAGCAAATTATACTTGAAACATGGAACATATAGAACATCGTGTAAAACTATATGGTCATTGATTTGTACAGTTCCCATAGTATCAATATTAACAATCTGACCATTAGGTAAAGAGATAGAACCAAGATTTGGCAAGATGTTTAAAACCAGAAAACATAGATTTATTAGAACACATATGATTACTAGCACCTGAATCTAAAATCCAAGTACAAATAGAACCATTGTTAGAAGTAGAAGATGTACTACCTGCAAAATTGGCAGATGAATTAGAGAATTCACCAGAAAACTGAGACTGCTAAACATTGCCCTGTTGGCCTGATATATTAGAACCTCCAACTGGCATGTAGTCTGTACTGGTATTACCTTGTCCATTTTCTTGATTCTGATGGACATTCCCAGCAAGTCTTCTGTTACGATTCAGTAGATGATAACAGTTGTCAACTGTATGGCCTCCCTTTTTGCAGTAATTGCAGAACAATGGTTTATCATCAGAAACAGGATTATTCCCTTTGTAATTGTCATTATTCCTATAGTTTTCGTGAATGTAATTGCCACCATTTCTTTAAGGATTTTGATAATTTCCTGAATGGAAATTGTTTTGTGTATTGTGCCTGAGATTTGTACCAGCATTGCCCCATGAGTTAAAATTAGTTCTGGTCTGAAAATTGTTCTTGACATACAAAGCAGCAGAATCAGGTTGAATGGTAGATGAACTATGAATCTCTCTTTGTTTTTCCTCCTGTAGAAGATTGTTGTACACAATTGCAATCTTTGGGAAAGGATTTTGCATTAAAATAGTTCCCCTAACTACTGAATATGAATCATTGAGACCTATGAGAAACTGTATAACCCTCTGATCTTCTTGAAGTTTTGTTTGCTTGGATTTATTACCACAATAACAACCACAAACACACTTGGGATTCATACCCATTCCATCAATTTCATCCCAAGTAGATTTCAATTTGGTAAAATAGGTAACAATGTTGTCACTGCCTTGAGAAAAATCATTTAATTTCTTCTAAACACCATAGAGTTGAGCACCATTTGACTGTCCAAATCTAGCCTCTAATTCTTCCCAAGCTTCTTGAGCATTGTTGCTGTATAGGATGGAGTCGGCTATGGTAGGAGACAAAGAACTGAGAATCCAAGAAAACACGATATCATTGCACCTCAGCCAGTTCTTTGCAGTAAAAGAAGTAGAAGCAGGTTGTGGGATACTTCCATCAATGAAGCCAAGTTTGTTCTTTGCAGATAAGGCTATAAGCATGCCGCGTTTCCAATTGCCAAAACCAGAACGTTCAAACAACGTATTAACCAGCTTAATACCAGGAATATCAGAATTATGAATGAAAAGAGGATCATCAACCCCAATAGTATCTTTCATGACTGAATGAAAAATATCAGAATCATCAGGCCATTTGTTGAATATGGTGTTTGTAAAACCAAGAAAAGAAAGAAATTATGAAAGTTGTAATCAAGAACTATGAATATATGAGAATGTAAAAGCGGAATTTAAGCAGAAACAGAATCAAAATGATCCTGCTCTGATACCATGATGGAATTCATAAGAATTCATCATGAGGAACTTATTATGATTATAGAGAAAGGATTATAGAGAGAGAGATAAAATTATGGAGAGATAAAGCTTATAGTTGAGAGAAGTAATTGTATTGAATTGATCTTTGATAGTTTGTCAAATTATACTTACAATGTATATGATGTATTCCTTATATAGGAGATAAACTAATAACAAACTTAACTAACTTGGCTTAACTAACTTCTAACTATCTATTTATTCCAACAGCTAATGAGTTGATTTATTCATATAAGTTGCTTTTTTTACTTTTGTTTAGCCATGTTATATACTTGGCTTGAATAAGACCATGGATTGAGAAACCTTGGAAGACATCCAGAAGAACCAATAGATGAAGTGACTAGAAGGCATCGTGTTGGCGTTACAACTCAGAACTGAACTTGAAATGCATTCAAGTATTCCCGTCGAAGTATGTGAGTTAGACATAGTTGTATGGCAACATCATTCTCTTTTAAGACAGATATATTCGCCCTAAACTTAAGAAGGATCAAACAATTACATTTAGAATGAATAAGAAAAAAGCAGAATGCATTGAAGTATTAAAAATCCAAAAGACAGGTTACGGTCTCCTTGGACCTTGGCTAGTTGGATAACATACATTGAACTACCTTTCATTACTTGCACGTCAGCGGTCCTTCTAAGCCTATGTTCTGGATTATGTCATTTAAGGACATGCCGCCTTATGTATATAGTTTTTCTGCCATGTATCCTAAGAACTCGTACTAGAGGAACTTATACGCAAAGTTTGATTTTAAATAATGTGAAAAGTTGGAGGGAGATCTCACTATTTATATATTTTACTAATATTTATTGTAATACTTTCAATTGAAATTTTTGACTTGCGGCTTTATACATTTTTAGTACACGTGTTAAAAAACCGGACTATCAACTTATTTTAAATGCTTATTTAATTCAAAATTCTGGTTAATAAATACCTAGTTTGAGTCGGGAGAACATGGGTTCGGGTTCTCCGGGTTTACAAGAATTTGGACTGGATCAGGTCATTTCAAATTCTAGTCATTCTCATGTGGGTTGTTATCGACTTAGGAGTGTTAATTATCTGTGTGTGAAATTAAACATTCGGCCAGTCTAAATAAGTTCGGATTAGATTCGAGTCCTCGGTTCGGTCTGAATTGAATTATTCAGGTCAGATTATTTTTGCCAAATTTACTTTTAAGTTAGCAATATCCTCCCTCTCCCTCTCCCTACTTTGTGGGGTTTGAAATGTACAAGCATTACTTTATGACCTTTTAGGGCTTTATTGTTGATAAGTGGAGTCGAACTTTTTATTTAACTCAAACAAAAGTAGCATATATTAAGAAGAAAAAAACGTATGCGAATCGTTTATGATTTGCATTTGATCAACATTTCCTATCTAACAACGACAAGTACACTTAAACAATATTGATTTGGTTTGAGTGACCAACTCGTAACCGATCTGACATCTGAACTGAGAATCATTTATGTTGACCATAATTCAAAAATATCCAACTCATATAATAAGCTGACTAAAATTTTATTTTTTGACACGGATCATTATTACTAAATTACTTGATAGTAATTGGGTTGGAAATAAACCGAATCCAAACTAACCCAAACCAACCTGAGGCAAACTCTTACAAATTATTACTAACCCAACCTGACTCAATCTTTTACAAACTTTTTATAAAATTTACCAGGTTTGAGTTGATCTAGCCCACACCCATCCCTTCTAACTTGTTTGATCGGTCTACCAACTAGCCCACCCTATTTATTGGTCTCTCAGTCTTCACTTGTACATCAAATACTAAAAGTCCCATATATATTTATATATTATAAAATAAAATGACTCAGCGTCATAGTCTACTGCGTTTTTGAAAAAGTGGTTAAACTTGTCATACCACTTAGCCTTTCTTGCACCACACCATCTGCCTCACTAGCTAACTGCTCTTGTACCACCATTACTTTCTTCCTCTTTGGAGACTGACTATCAGATAAGGAGGAAGACGACGACGAGAAGGTCCTTTCACGGGTCCCTTGCTTCGATGTTATTCGGACCGGGTCTGGTTCATCAGAGTTAACCCGAAGAGGAAAATTAAACAAGGCCTTAGGCCCTCTCATTTGAAAGGCAGCTCGATCATAGGCCAATGCCGCATCCTCAGCTGTACCAAATGTTCCCAGCCAAACCTGGACGCCATTTTTCGTTGGGTCCCGAATCTCAGCAGCATACTTCCCCCATGGTCGCTGTCTCACTCCCCGATAAAGCTTCTCTCCTGTCGCAACATGAGGATTCGTCACAGGAGACCACCCCGTGTTTATGGCGTCCTTTAACACGTCATACAATAGCATATCTTCTGAATCATCCTCTTTTAATGGCAATTCACTCCAGTTATTCGTTAAGCAATCGTATAGTCCCGTGAAACTAGTGGTGTCTTCAAAGTTATTCATCAAACTCAATTTTTAAAAGTAGGTATTGACACTGTAAATTTATTTGGTTTAGTAGATTTATTATAAGGAGAAGGACTTTTAATATAAGATCTATTATATATATATAATATATGATATATTAAATATAGATTATCTATAGAAAAATCTAATGATATTTATAGCAAAACTTACCGTGTTTACACAGTACACAGAATGCCTAATAAGTTTTATTCTTGAAAATTGTAGTAGAAGTGATATGTTTAGAGATTTTTAGATACATACAAGCAAAGTGCAGAAGTGATATGTCACTATGCTGTGTATGTTTGCAGATTTACAATTTCCGAAGCCTAATTCGTATGAGATTTTTCTCTCAACATTTTAGTTAGTCCTACACATTTTACTTTTGCCCAATTTAACATATTATAGTAATTCCAATTTAACTGCTTGACTGATTTGAACGATTCGATTGATGGATGAATCATAATGTTGCAAGGTATTGTCGAGTTAAACTAGACGATAAGTCCAAAAATGTAGGATATGCTAAAAGGTTTGCCACACAGTATTGAAAATTTTAAATGGTTGATTGTTCCGCAAAGGTGATGATGATATGTTGATTTTAGAGGTAGTGTTATAGAAATCTCAGGTTGTTAGTCTCATTTTAATTTCTTATAAATGAGACCAATCTTTTTGTTCGGTTTCGCCTTCTTTGCACTTGATACTCTTCAAGATGTTTGTACAGGAAAGAAACAATCTCTCCAATGAAGATCCAAAGTTTTGTGAATAATACGAGGTCTGCAGTTTCTCTTTTAGAGGTTTGTTCATCATTTATATATGCTCTTTTATTGTACCCCATATTTTTCATTACCTACCAACACTTTTGCACATTTCTGTTTGTTTTTGATATAGTCCATAAATATCAACATCTTAACTTAAAACGTGTCAAATAGCTTGCCGCTTGCATGAATAAGACAAATCATTTTGCTAATTTCTAAGCATTGTGTTTTGTCTTATATAGCAAATGGTATATTACCTCCGTCCCGACCAATTTTTGTCCTTTCATTTTGACACAAAAGCCAAAGAAAGATTGGGAAACTATGTATGGTACCACTTAGTAGATGACAAGTGGACAATAGTATCATTACGGCTGGATCAGATCATTTTGTATTCGGGACATTTTCGAGTGGGTTGTAATCAACTTATTCAGGGATAATGATCAGTATGCAAAAATATACATTTGGGTCAGCCTAAATATCGAGCCAGATTTAAGTTTTTAATTGGGTTTGGGCTAGGTCATTAAGATTGGATCAGTTTTACCGAATTTACTTTTAAGTTAGCAATATTCTCCCTCTCCCTACTTTGTACCCAAATTAGTAAATTACGAGTGAGCTGTTATTTGAAACCTTGTCATTTTTGGTGGGGTTCGAGCTGCACGATCATTTCTCTTTGACCCCTTATGTGCATCACAAATTCTCATTTCAGACGGGACGACCCTTCTGAAAGATTCAGACGGGTCAATCTCCCTCACAAAAAGAACAAGTGGGAAAAAATGGATAATCCCCCACTTGTCCCACTTGAATTTTTGTGAAGGAGCTTAACCCGTCTACAGCAATAAGACGGGTCGCCCGGTTAAAGCAAGACCTTCTGTGCATGCATTATTGTTAACAAGTGGAGTCACACTTGGAGTCACACTTGTTAACCAAACAAAAGTTGCAAATATTTAAGAATGATATGCTTTGACCAACATTTTTTATCTAACAACCACGACTAAACTTGACAAAATTGATTTGGTTCGAATGAGCAGCTCATACACGACTAACAACCCAATTGAGAATTCGTTTGACCATAACTCAAATTGATCCGATTCACTATGAGCTGACCAGAATTTTTATTTCTTGCACCCAGATTATTATCCCTAAGTTACTTATCAAAGATTCTAAGACACCCCAACACATATCCGACCTGATACCCCAACATACGTTTTCTTCACACTGTAAATGACACGATCCCGAACTAATCCAACCCGACTCTATTTACAATCATAAAATTAACCTGGTATAAATTCATCTACCCCAAAACCAATTCCGTTTAACTTGTTTGTTGGGTCAACCAAGAGCTTACACTATTCGCACAACTATTTCTCGGTCTTCACTATTACATCAAAAGTCCCATGTAGAGTCATAGTCTACTGTGTCTTTGACAAAATTGCTAAACTTGGCATACCACTTAGACTTTCTTGCACCACACCCCTGCCTTACTATCTAATTGCTCTTGTACTACCACCACTGTTTTCCTCCTTTTGTGAGACTGACTATCCGATAAGGAGGAACTCAATGACGAGACGGTCCTCTCGCGGGCCCCTTGTTTCGATGTTATTCGGACTGGGTCTGGTTCACTATAGTTAGCCCGAAGTGCAAAATTAAACAAGGCCTTAGGCCCCCTCATTTGGAAGGCAGCCCGTTCATAGGCCAATGCCGCATCTTCAGTACCAAATGTTCACAGCCAAACTCGAACGTCATTTTTGCAAGGTCCTGAATCTCTGCAACATACTTGCCTCACGACCGTTTTCCCTAATAATACATAATGCTTCTCTCTTATCCCAACATGCCAACATGAGAGTCCACCACGGAAGACCACACAGTATCAGTGGCATCTTTTAATACGTCATACAACAAGATATTCCCTGAATCATCCCTTTTTAATTGCAATTTACCCCAGTTATCCGTCAAGCAATTGTATATTCCCTCGAAACCAGCGGCGTCTTCAAAATTCCTTGTTGAAATCATTTCTTAAGGTGGATATTGATTAATTTAGCTTTAAAATTTATTTCCTGAATTAGGTACTTAGTGCGAATTTACTTGGTTTAGGAGACTTTTCTAGGTCATTTAAAATTTAATACTTTGTATATGACCAATTTATTTGTTAAAAATACTAATCTGGATTATCTAATAGAGAAATCTAGTATTATCCATTCCAAAACCGTGAAACTATGTCAAGACTTATACAGTAAATCAGAGAATTCTAGAATTATTCATTCTAAAACTGTGAAAGTACGTCAAAACTTATCCAGTATACAGAGTACTGCTTAGTCTAAAAGTGGAGAGGTGGTATGTCGAGAAAGTTCTAGATACGTACAAGTGGTGCGTCAGCAACTAAGACAAATAAAGAGGTGATATGTCGCTATGTTGCCTATATTTGCCGATTTACAATTTTCTAAGACCTAAATTTGTTTGAAAAAATGGAGTATATACGCATTATTGTCGAGCATAAGCTAGACGATAGGCCAGAGTCCAAATGCCATCGAGAACTATATGAAACTATATGAAGGTCTGCCATACAATCTTGAAAATTTTAACCATAATCGTTCTGCACAGGTCATGATGATATGGAGCTCATTTCCAAAAGTTAATTGTCATACTGCTGTCGTGTTGATTTAAAGGTAACTTCTAGTTCTTACGTCATCATGATAACTTTTGGAAATATCACCACCCCAAACGAGTTCCCGATGGCATTTGGACTCTGGCCTATCGTCTAGCTTAAGCTCGACAATAATATGTTTGTACTCCATTGTTTTATACAAATTTAGGCATTGAAAATTGTAAATCGAAAAATATAGCCAACATAGCGACATATCACTTCTCTATTTGCCTTAGTTGTTGACGCACCACTTGTATGTATCTAGAAATCTCTTGACATACCACCTCTCCACTTGTAGACTAAGCTCTATTCGGTATACTGGATAAGTCTTGACATAGTTTCACAGTTTTGGAATGGATAATTCTAGAATTCTCTGATCTACTGGATATGTCTTGACATAGTTTTGGAATGGATAATTCTAGAATTCTCTATTAGATAATCCAGATCAATATTTTTAACAAATAAATAAGTATTAAATTTTTGCACCTTAAATCAAGTAATTTCGCACTAAGCACATAATTCAGGAGATGAAATTTAAAGCTAAATTAATCAATAACCACCTTAAAAAATGAGTTCGATAAAGAATTTTAAAGACGCCGTTGATTTCGAGGGATTATACGATTAATTGCTTGACGGATAACTAAGGTAAATTGCAATTAAAAGAGGATGATTCAGGGGATATCTGGTTGTATGACGTGTTAAAAGATGCCACTGATACTGTGTGGTCTTATGTGGCGGAATCTCATCTTGCGAAGCATTATGCATTATCAGGGACAACGACCATGAGGGAATGTTGCAGATATTTGGAACCCTGCTAAAATGGCGTTTGAGTTTGGCTATCCACTTTTTATGTATCTAGGATTCTCCCACACTCTTGCTTGTAAGTATCTAGAATTTTTTAGACATATCACCTATCCAATTGTTATGTATCTAGAACTTTTTTAACAAATATTTTTAAGATATTTTCTTAGTTGATAAGTTTTAACTGTTTTTTAATGAATAATTCTAGAATTCTTTAACTTCTACTACAATTTTCAAGAATAAAACTTATTAGGTATTCTGTGTACTGTGTAAACACTGTAAGTTTTGCTATAAATATCATTAGATTTTTCTATAGATAATCTATATTTAATATATCATATATCATATATATATACTCCCTCCTAGTTTACTTGTTCTTCTCTTTTCTTTTGTGCACAAAGATTAAGGAAGTGAATTTGGACCACACAAAACACACAACCTCACATGCAATTGAATTTAGACCACACAAAAGCTTCCAAATAAGGAAAGAGGGAAGAACACCAAACTAAGCTCAAATAGGAAAGAGGGAACAACAATCTTATATTAAATTCATTCTCCTTATAATAAATCTGCTAAACCACATAAATTCACAGTGTCAATACCTACTTTTAAAAATTGAGTTTGATGAATAACTTTGAAGACACCACTAGTTTCACGGGACTATACGATTGCTTAACGAATAACTGGGGTGAATTGCCATTAAAAGAGGATGATTAAGGAGATATGCTGTTGTATGACGTGTTAAAGGACGCCATAAACACGGGGTGGTCTCCTGTGACGAATCCTCATGACGCCATAACAGTTTTTTAATGAATAGTTCTAGATATTTTAGTAGCTTTTTACCTCTCATTTATGCCATTTATTTGACTCGGTTTTGTATACTTTCATCCAATTATAGCTCATTTTACTAATTATTTATATATTATAGTTTTATTATATTTATTGCGAATAATAGTTATTTTTGTAAATTAATGAAAACAAGACCCAAAATTCCACTTGGTCCATGTGTACTACAATATGGAAAGAGGGCAGTGGACAAAAAGGAGAAACAGAGGACATAAGGGAAAAGGAGGCGAGAAAGAAGAGACGGAAGAGTAGAAAAACAGTAGGAGTAGGAGTAGGTAGTAGTTATTACAAGACCCAATTATCATCCCCTCTCAAAAAA
The DNA here is from genome assembly GCA_022085475.1 of Heliosperma pusillum. Lineage (NCBI taxonomy): Eukaryota > Viridiplantae > Streptophyta > Magnoliopsida > Caryophyllales > Caryophyllaceae > Heliosperma > Heliosperma pusillum. Next base: position 23,309 of record JAIUZE010001469.1, on the reverse strand, counting down.
TTAGTTTAAATCTAGTTTTATCATATGTAATAGATTAATTATTCTTGGACAAGATTCAATCTTTATGCAATTAATTGATCTTCATTTTAGTTCACTACACAATTTCCTTCAAATTGGGTATAATTTTCTTTCCCTTTTCATTTTAGTATTGTTAATCTCATGTCTTTGTTTAAGTTTATTTTAGTTGTTAATTTCATTAAAGTTTGTTACTTTGTTAGTTAAATCATGTTTATGTTCTTTTTATTGTTAGTGGGTGGTTTAATTACTTTAGTTTTCACCATGTTATAGTAGAACATTGCTAGGGTTAAAGGGGATCTTAAGTGGGATTAAATGGGTTCAATTATTGTGTTTTGCTAAGAGTAATTTTGTGGGTTACTTGTCTTTAATCTTATGCTCACTCCATGTTCGATGAAATGCTTGAAGTGAAAACTAAAGTCTTTCTCTATTTTTATTCACTACTCTTTAAAGCGAAAGCTTAGACTAGTAGTAATTAGACGACATGATTTTGATAGGATTGGCCTAATATGAGCGATAGCTTGCTTAGACCCGACCTAAGGGACCTCTTAGACCGAAAGGTTGAGACTTTACCTAGACTTGTACCCATCTTAATCACCTTATTTTGTATATGTTGAACGTTAGATGTTTTCCTCTTGTCTTGTGCATTTAATATGTTTGTTGAATTGCTTAAATGAAAGTTTGGCGTTTCTTATCGTGTAGACTCGTCATGGGCGAAAGCCCTTGACTTGTTTGTTGACCGCTCTTGACAAGTGGGTTGAGAATAGCTAAGGCGAAAGCTTGGCTAGACTCGACTCAAGGACCTTCTCTCATTGAAAGATGGAGATACACCTAGACCTCATCCTTCGTTTCACCTCTCATTTTGTCTTAGACTTGACCCCACCTACTTAAGTGAACCCGAGACCCTAGCCGCATCTCCTCATTTGTGTTCTTTGTTTAGTTTTTGTTTACTAGTTTTTAATTCATTAGCTTATTATTATCACTCACATTGTTTGTTTGACTAAACTAGAATAAAACCGAGACTTATAGCCTAACCCCACCGTCCTTTGTGGTTCGACCCCGACTTCCGCTATCGCATTAGTTGGGCTTTACAAATTGTTTTTGCTTGGGCGGTTCGCGACAAAAATCGTTCATCAATAATTCTAGAATTCTCTGATCTACTGGATATGTCTTGACATAGTTTTGGAATAGATAATTCTAGAATTCTCGATTAGATAATCTAGATCAGTATTTTTAACAAATAAATAAGTATTAAATTTCTTCACCTTAAATCAAGTAAATTCGCACTAAGCACCTAATTCAGGAAATGAAATTTAAAGCTAAATTAATCAATACCCACCTTTAAAAATGAGTTCGATAAAGAATTTTAAAGACGTCGCTGATTTCGAGGTATTATACGATTGCTTGACGAATAACTAGGGTAAATTGCAATTAAAAGAGGATGATTCAGGGGATATCTGGTAAAAGATGTCACTAATACTGTGTGGTCTAATTATGTGGTGGACTCTCATGTTGCGAAGTATTATGCATTATCAGGGACAACGACCATGAGGGAATGTTGCAGAGATTTGAGACCCTGCGAAAATGGCGTTTGAGTTTGGCTATCCACTTGTTATGTATCTAGGATTCTCCCACACCCTTGCTTGTACATCTAGAATTTTTTAGACATATCACCTATCCAATTGTTATGTATCTAGAACTTTTTTAACAAATATTTTTAAGATGTTTTTTTAAGAGATAAGTTTTAACAGTTTTTTAATGAATAGTTCTAGAATTCTCTATTAGATAATCTAAATCCTTAAATTTAACATATAAATAGGTTATATACAGAGTATTAAAATTCTGCTCTTTAAATCACCTCAAGCCTACAAAACCCACATAAATTAGCACTAAAACCCAATTTGTAAAGTAAAGCTATACCCACCTTAAAAAATGAGTTCAAGAAATAACTTTGATGACAACACCTGTTTCAATTTCAGGGGATTGTACGATTACCTGACTAATAACTGGGGTAAATTACCATTAAAAGAGGATGATTTGGGGGATATATTATTGTATGACGTGTTAAAGGACGCCAATGACATTTGGTGGTCTTATGTGGTGGAGCCTCATGTTGCGACATGAGAGAAACACTATCGGGGAGTGAGACAACGACCATGAGGGAAGTATGCTGCTAAGAATCAGGACCCTGTAAAAAATGGCGCCCGGGTTTGGTTGGAAACATTTAGTACATATGAGGATGCGGCAATAGCCTATGATCGGGCTACCTTCCGAATGAGGGGGCCCAAGGGCTTGTTAATTTTCCGCATCAGGTTAAATTAGGTGAACTAGACCCAGTTCGAATAACATCGAAACAAGGGAACCTCAAAAGGACTTTCGCGTCGTCATCTTCCTCCTTATCGATAGTCAATCTCCAAAAAAGAGGAAGAATGTGCTTGTGGTACAAGAGCAATTTTTAGAGTAACATATTTTCTTACTGGATAAGTTTTAACAATTTTTAATGAATCATTCTGCAATTATTATAAAATTAGTAAATTTAACATATAAATAGGCCATATAGAGAGTATTAAAATTTATAATTTTCAAAGCCTAAGCTTGTATGAAAAAAAAAATATCTCTTACACTGAATATATGTGTTAAATTTAAAGAGGTCAAATACTATGTCATTTGTATATATGAGACAAATTTTTTGTTAGTTCTACGCATTCTAGTCTTGTTCAATTTAACCTATTTAACCCGTTTTAAGTTTTAAGACGGATACTTATGGTCATGCCAATCAAGTTAATTCGGATAATTAACACTTATATCCGTTTGATTGATTCAGACGATCTCCAATAGAGGTCCCAGAGTTATGTTAATAACACGAGGTCTGCATTGTCCCTCTTAGAGATTTGTTGACTTTTTTTTTTATTAAACCTCTTTTATTGTACCACTGCATGCATTTTTCACTAGTATTTCTTTTGCACATTTCTGTTAGTTCTTGCTAGCTCATTAATTTCAATAAGTTTCCTTTAAGATGGTTACTTAGAAAATATAACGCATTTACAGTAAAATGTACTCCCTCTACACACTTATTTTCTTCCCATTTGTTTTTTGGAGACCAAGTTTTCATTGTAAATTTATTAAAGAATAAAACTATTTACATTAAAGAATAAAAACTAATAATACTTGAAACTTAAATAGTTAAATTTATTATAAAATTATCTTTCACAAAATATATTTCAGGAATAAAACGTAACTAAAGATAGTGATAGTGATAAAACGTAACAAAATATATTTTTCAGAAATAAAACGTAACTACTAATAAAACGTATCTATTAAATGAACACAAGTAGCACAAAAGCATATTATTTATAAGTGAGGAGAATCTTTAATATAACTTCTAAAATATAACTTCTAATATATAACATAAAAGATAGTGATGTGAGATCTTGTTTAAATTATTTTACCGAGCATAATATATATTAATATCAAATTTTTATAATTTTTAGTAATATGTAACTAAAGATATAAACAAAAGAAAATGTGCATTCACATACGTAATAAAGTAAACGTATACAATCAAATAAAACGGAGGAAGTATATCATAGTACCTTTACGAAATTGGTCACCATTGTGGAAAATCACCCGGGACTTTGTCCTCAATGGTTAATCATGATTAATAATACGCGAGAATAATTTCTTGTCCCTAAAATTTTTGTCAAGAACTTCAAACAATTCGTATGTGTTATTGGAGCTTCATAGTAGAAAATGAATTTTAATTGTGATAACAATTTTGATAAATTTGTTTGAGGTTTAATTCTAGCAAATGTACAACTCTCATCAATTTATAGAATGAGTAGCTCTCCATGCCAAATTGTTGAGTAACACCCGATTAATTGAACAGAAGATGTTTTGCTTCTCTAAGGGTTACATGTATTGATGAGGTACATGTAACATTGGGAGGTGTTAATGAGCGTAATATTCATTTGTTAATTTGTTAATAATATGTGAAAATGATGCAAAACATATAAATTGGCTTAATTCATATGTTTGTAACATAATGTAATTTATGATAAGAAAATGTAACATTATTTTTACATGGCTTGTTAGGGAAAATAACAAGTCAAGGTCTGGGGGTGAGAAACACTACAACGGGTGTTCTAATACAATTACTTAAAACAGTTATGTTTTATTGATTACTATTATTATAGTGGATTTTAATCTATTTGGCTAGTGGATTTTACGTCCGATTTAAAAGGTTTTACTCTAAATATGTCTCTATCTTATTATTGTTTGACATTTATTTATTTTTATGGTTTACTCCTCGATTGGCTGTTTCCGTTACGTTTTAGCTAATTTTCCAACTCAAATTTTGACAAACTTGCTCAAGAATTAATTCATGAGCTGTACGATTGTAAACAACATTGACCTGAACCTCAATTTTGTAATGGGATATTCGAATGTTGGTAACTATATTTATACGGGAATGCTTTTTTATATTTTCAGTTTTTCACAGTTAACATGTATGGGTGTTATAAATATGCAAAGGTGTACAAAATTAGCTCACAACCATAAGTCTTATTTATAATCGTTGATTTAAATAATTTTATACTCTCGTTGTAAGTTTGTTCTATTTTTTTTGGGCAGCTTTGCACTCTCATTGTAAGTTGCAACGGTTATGAATGAAAATTTGTGTGCTCCCGACCAGGGGCGGCTAAGGCCCAGTTCAGCCCTGCGCAGTGGAACTGGGCCTCCAAAAGTTTGGGCCAAACTCGTGATGCAGCCCTTCTTAATTTAAAAAAAAAAAAAAAACTAAAATCTACAACTAAAACTTTATCATCACAGCTATTACTCTAACTCCTAAATATTCTCCTTCCCCAAATATTCTTCTTTTCCCAAATGGCTTTTGGATTTCCACAGCAAATATTTCATACGTTCAATCAAACTCCAACTATATAATTATAAATCTCAAGCACAAATTCACAATCACCCTAAATTTCAATATTTTCATTTTAACCACATAACAAATTAACATCTACATTTTATTTTAATACAATACTTTGTTTTGAGAAAAAAAAAAATCAAACGAAACTCACAATTTGAAGTCAAGAGGAGAATTCTGATTAGTAAATTAATTCTAACTTTTTGAGTTTTAGTTTAATTTGTTTGTATCAATTATTCATATTCACCGATGATGACATCCGAGACGAGCCTGAATCTTACCGTCAGATTCGTAACTGATGATTCTGATTAAACTTTAGTAAGATTGCTTTGGGTAATTTCATATTTTAACTGCTTTATTTATATTGTATTTTAATGAAGGTTTTGTGTTCAAATTTGCAAATTTATTTGGAGAGGAATTTCTCAAAGTTGAATTTGTTGAAATCTTATTTACACTCTACAATGTTGCAGACTCAAGGGATTAGCATTGATAGTCATAGAAAAAAAATTGTTGAAGAAATTTGATTATGAAAGTTCAATTGACATATTTGCTGAAAAAAAGGCTCGTAGGAGGATTATTTTCAAGTAATTGTGTATTGTATTGAAAAAAGGATTATTTAATAGGAATACTCCAAACTAATAGGTTGCTTCTTAAAGTACTCCAAATTATAATTTAACTACCAATATAACCAACTATTACACCTACCCGCTTTTAATAGAATTGACCATTTATTAATTTGTAGTAACAGGTAAAAAGTCAGCACATTTCTCATTCTAGATGATCTTCATCTCCTTCCTCTTTCCTAAAGTAAAAAGATCAAAAAAACCCAGAAATCCCTGCTTCAGATTACCAAAAAAAAAAACACACAAAATCCTAATGAACCTAATTGAATCTATGATCCAGAATACCAAACCACAACAACTATCTTAAAAAAAACTACAGAGGTTTTTTTGTGTTCATATTAATTAAGACCAAGTCTTATATTCTCCAATAATTGCCCAGAATAACAACATCACCCTTCTTCTTCTTCTTCTTCTTCTCATTCTCACTCTCCTTAGAAACACTAAAGTTGTAACAAATTAACCATAAAACACTACAAACCCGGAAATACCCAATCTTTTTTCCCATTAATTACCTACAACTAAGCTAAAATTTGTCCCGTAACTTCGTCGTTAAGCGCTTTCTACTAATTTTATGAAAAGAAGATGATGAAGAATGTGAATTAGAAAAATAGTGTTTCTACTAATTCCGTTGCGCTTACTGCCACTGCTTCTATAATTTGGCGAGTGATGGTGTTGTTGAAGATGTTTTTGCTGAGATTGATGTGTTGTTGATGATGATGTTTTTGTTAATTTCACTGCACAGTCGAGGAATAACTAGGAGTAGGATTCCGTGGAGTTGTCCTTGAGAAGTAATGGATGGCAAGTTATGTTTGCAGAAAGATTTGGGACTGTGGACTGATGTGGAGCGAAGAAAGGGTTAAGGTAGATGATGGTGTGATGAATAATGGAGATTGTAAAGAGAATGAATTGTAGGAGATTAATGGGGTTTTGGTGTTTGGAGAAGAAAGATTAATGATATTAACCTGAAGTAAGTGGAAGAAATAGAAGGGGTAAAGTAGAATTGACCGCCTCAGCAGGTAGCCTATCTACCTGTTTTAGTGAAAGGGAGTAGATGTAAAAGTTGGTTATATTGCTAGTTAATTGAAAGTATGTACTATTTTAAGAAGGGGTGTCATAGTTCAGAGTATTCCCATTAAATAATCCTTGAAAAAATGGATGATGCAATCAAAGTTTACTTATGTGCTTTTATTATACGACAAATGGAAAATTGACATTATATTTTCTACAAAGTTTCAAGTCGTAAATTTTAGGGCCTCTTTTTTTTTCGAGCACCGGGCCTCTAATTTTCTTAAGACGCCCCTGATCCCGACTTCCAAATGACCAAATGTATTCATTTTGATTTTAAGTTTTAAGTAAGAGTAGAATATTTCTAGTGGGTTTTATTGATTTAAGATTTTATACTCCATGACTTTTTGGAGGATTTTTCTATTGGACTGAATCAAGTCATTTTAGGTTCTGGTCATTTCCGGGTAGGTTGTTATCGATTTATTGAAAGATATTTATCAGTGTGCGAAATTAAACATTCGACCAAACTAAATAAGTTCGGATAAGATTCGGGTCCGGATCGAATTATTCGGGTAGGATCACTTTTGTCAAATTTATTTTAAGTTAGAAATATCCTCCCTCTCCCTACTTTGTAGGCAAATTACGAGTGCCTCTATTTGAAAGTTGAAACCTTGTCATTTTTTGTGGGATTTGAAATATACGAGCATTACTCTTTGACCTTTGGTGCATTATGGCAGTGGAATCGAACTTGTTATTTTAGCCAAACAAATGTATCAAATATTTCAGAAGAAAAGAAAAGTATGCGAATATATTACGATTTGCATTTGACCAACATTTCCTATCTAACAACGACAAGTAGAATTGACAATATTGATCTGGTTTGAGTGACCAACTCGTAACCGAACTGACACCTCAACTGAAAACTTGGTTGACCATAACTCAAATTAATCCGATCCATTATCAGCTGACCAAATTTTATTTTTCACACTAATCCTTATCCCTAGATTACTTAATAGTAATAAAGTCGAAAATGACCCGAACCTAACCCGACCTGACTCAATCTTGTACAAACTTATTAATAAAATTTACCAGGTATGAGTTGATCAACCCCACACCCATCCCGTTTAACTTGTTTATTCTGTCTATCAACTAGCCCACCGTATTTAATGGTCTCTCAGTGTTCACTTGTACATCAAATACTAAAAGTCCCATATATATTTATATATTACTAGTTGTTGCACCGCGCGCAACGCGCGGTACACCAAGATACTTTAATTGTTAGCGTTTCATGCGTATGTTAACCTCTTTTTTCTTTATGTTCGTTGTAGTTACATGATTGTCGTTATAGTCAAACTTGCGCTGATTGATTTTCAAATATAATCGTGCTAAATTTTGGAAGCTAAGAGCTTCTTGAGATTGAATAATAAGATTAATGGTAACAAATTACAAGCCATTATCACTGGAAAAAGTTTGTACTTCATTGCTAATTTTGTACGTCATTGCTCTTCTTTACCCAAGCTAACAACGGATCCCACAATATTCATGTCATAGGTGTTGATACCATACCCACAAACTACTGAGCTACAAGAACTGTTATGCCTGCAAACTCGCCTCTTCTTACCACTGTGTTTCCTCAAGCTTTTAACATACATCCTCCTCTGATTTCTCATCAGAGATCTCTCGAGCGCGCTCATTTCTTCTTACACCTCTTCCGGCCCGTGCCACGATCACCTCTGCCTCTGAAACTTCAGTAGTTGACGATCATTTCGAGATATCAAAAAACATGTGAAAAAAACAGTTGGTTTCGCCTGACTAAATATTACATTTACAGAGCACAATTTTTCTAAAATTTACAAAAGTTAAGACAAATTAACAGCAATTAAAACCTAAATATCACAATTCCGCCATCTCTCGCCTTCTTTCTGATCTCTCTCTCTATCTATCGCGTAGCATATCCAAACCCCCCTGCTCCCCAACCAAAACCAGACAAAAGACAACAAATAATTTATCTTTCATCTTGCGGTATAGCTAACACACAATCCAGCCCGGTATTATGATCATAATCGCCAACAAACATGACATTCTTATGCTCAAAATCCAATCTATTTTCTACTACTACTCCCAACTACAATTGAAGGACATCACCCAAAAAACAACTGCTAATACACCCGCATTAAATATGATAGAAATCCAAATTATAATTTACCATTTCAATGATCTACTTTAAATAGTCGGATATTCAAATAACTGAATTGCTCATCCTCCCTCTCGTCATTTCAATAGTTAGCTTAACCACAAGAATATGATGATTTAGTACGACTAAGCTATTTCGGGTATTTTTGGTTCTTTTATACGCAAAGATCAGATTTAACTCTAAATAAGTCTGTGAGGTCGTTCAGGGTCATGGTCCGGTTAGCAGGGGCAGGGGTGCTTATTAGACTCAACCTTCTCCTCCCCCTCCTCCTCTAAAACCATTATAAGGGAAAATAATTCTTCTATCAACGATGGTACAACCTACAACATTCTACCTCCACCCCATTTCCACCGCAACCTTAAACTTTCTTCTGCAACCTCCTTTAACCTCAGCCTCCTTCTCTTCCTCCTGCAACCTCTTTTAACGTCAACCTCTAACCTAAACCACCACCTCCTTCTCCAACCTCAGCCTCCTCCGCATGGCAAATATTTTAACAGCAAAAAGATGTTGACATATCGATAAAAACAAATAATATACAAATGAGGATCAATAATCCTTTTAATCTTTATCAAGTCTTCCCCCCTTCCCACCGTACTTGATACCTTTTCAGTTTTTACTTTTCTTTTCTCTCTTTTCTTCAATCATTGCTTTTTTTTTCCAGACGCAATTGCGGGTGAGGGTAAAGTTCGTGTTAGACCATCTTATACAAATGATACTGATAGAAGTTCAGCTATTAAAAAGAAAAGGATAAAAGTTGACAACCGAAAACCGAATATCTATGAAAAGATGCTAGCCAGTAGAAAAGAAGAGAAAACTAAGACATCGACCAGTGCAACCCCATCATTTTCCATGTTGTCTATATATCCTTATCCTTATAAACCCAAAAAATCAACAAAGAAAGGGACATAACTCATTTACAACTGTTTTGGCTTTACATGCAAGTAAAAAAAAGTATTTACAATGAGTAGCTTCAAGTCTATTAATGGTACGGTCAAAATCAAAATTATATGACGATGAACATTTAAAGCAATCAAATAACATTCAGTTAAATGATGAATTCATGATGGGCCTTTACACCAATAAAATCAAGCAAACACCATCATTATTCGTTATAATTTGTGAAATTAAACAAAGCAAATGATAAATTACCTCATCATGTTGTTTGTGTACGCCGCCTTTGTGGAAATCCTCTTCTTGTTGTTCCGTTGCTTCTACTTTAACAGTGTCCTAATAGTGTAACATTAAAAATAAGAGGACAACAATATCACAAGATCAACACCTTTATAATCGCAGAAAAGCTGGAGGAATGGTACCTAGAACAATATTACTTTGAACAATGGAGGAAAAATTTAAGAGGCGCATAATATTAGGACCTTAATTGAACAATGGAGATCAGGTTTGCAGTTATATCACCATTGACCTAAATCAACCACTGCAGCTATTATGTGAGCAATGACGTCTACCCAATCTAATGTTGGTGTGTACCCATTTTGTTCATTGCTTGCATAATATGTAGCCACTGAAGCCAAATCACTTTCCATTCAAAAGTAACATTTCAGTTTTGGATCAGGAGACGGCCACTGGTAGTACTTACGACGATTAATGTGATATCTTACTTTAAAATGGTGCACTATAAGAGAAGCTATTTAAAAGAACAAATAACAAGTAGCTCACTGACACTAAATCTTCTAGAATTACAAACTCGTTTTACAATTTCTCCTCTGCCACATAAGATCACAAGATTTTTAGTTTCACCGGCTGTCAGATTTATGATCTCTGAAAACAACAGGTAAGATAGTTCCTCTGACAAAGAGGTTATCAATAAATAAAACAACATTCAATTTCACTAATGAATTGATTATAAAATTAGTAATTACAAGAATAGTGTGCTCGCACCAAAGATGCAGTAAAACGAAAATAAAATCATAACTCCTATATTAACAATGAGTTAACTGGAGGAATGAAAACAAATAGAATAATTACCTTCTTATAACCAAGACAACTGCCATCAGCTGACGCAACTCCATCACCAGGTTGAACCCATACAACTTTCACACTTCATTTACCTAAAACCCACAATATAGCACTTGATTAATAGCCTCTAAAGTAAAACAGACACACCATGTTTCATCTTTCAAAGAATGAAAGTGCCCCTCATATCGCCATTTCAATAGAACCAGAAGAACGTCAAAGTAGTACGACTAAGGTAGCTCTCATAGAAAAAAGGTCATAACTCCATGACAAAACCAGAAGGCAAAATAACACGACTAAATTGAACTCAAAATCAGCAAACGCTCTCCATGACACGGGGCTCTATTTCTCATGTCTACTCTACCAAGAGGTCAAAAAAGGTGAAGGAAAACGTCAAATCTTAATGCTCAGAATTAAAGTTATGACGGTAAGAGACTCAATATTGGTTGTCATAGTTTAACTAAAGGCGATAAGTAATTTATATTACAAAGGGTCTGGTCATGTAAGTTGTATTTCATTTTCTATTCAACTACTATAGGTGGTAACAATTTAACCTAAAGATTCATATCAATGTTTAATTGACACGAATCCAAAAACAGGTTTTTTTCTTACGAAAACTTTTTTACCGATATACAAATGTGATGCCCTCGAAAAAAGTTCATCTACTTCGCTTTTTGTAATGTCTTGTAATGTATACTACCACCATGGCAAGCAATGTATACTCATCAGTAAATATTGAAGTTACGGAATCACTCAAAATAGAAAATGTAAATGTACATATCATGGGGATCACTCACAACAACTCTTTAATTAAGCCACACTTTTTAGTTAATGACCAAAAGCGTAGATACTAACAACCCATTTGGTGTAACGAACCATGTATATATGTATAGAAAAGAAAATGAAAGATATGAATATACCCATTTGGTCATTAGCAAGTTACAATTCATAACTGTTGTGGGGTAAAGCCAGTATTCGAGCATAAAACTATAACCACCATAAAATGAATATCTTAAGTTTTCTTTAATTTGTGGGGGTAAAGCTAGTATTCCAATCTATTCCTTAAATCTTCGCAAAATGGGGTGGAGGGAGTATTTAGCAACAATCTAAAAAAACTGAACATAATCGCAACTTTACTAACCTGAGATAGTGAAGAGCAAACTCCAAGTTCGGAAAACATATGAACTATGGGCCAACTTTCGTTGTCGACAACAACTGCAATTACTAACGGGAAAATGCCAGATATAATCACTAAACGAGGAAGCTATTTAGCCACGGAAAAAAATCGGGATTAAATAAACTAAATGAGAATGAGGGAGAAATGGATGAAAAAACTATTAATAGACAAATAATAGTCCTTAATAACACCTGCCTAGAGAATAAGCATCAAAACAGCAATAAGCATCAAAATAACAATAACACCATAAACAACAATAACAATAATAATAATTAACAAATAATAAGCATATACCTGTAAATAGAAACAATGCTATATCGCAATAATTGCTTGAGAAGGTAAAAAATAATTGGAGTTTTGGAACTGAAAGGCAAAATTGGTAAAGGCGAAATGAGTGAGGGAGAGGAAAAGAAGGAGAATTAGTGGGTTCAAATTGTGGGAAGCAAGAAACAGAAAAGGAAGAAATGCATGAGGTGAGACTAGTCATGGTACCGGGCCGGGTTCGGGCCGGGCCGGGCTGACCCGGTGGCGGGCCGGGTTCACCTGGTCTGACCCGGGCCAGGCCCGTTGGGGAGGGCGGGCTGAGCCGGGCCGGGCCGGGCTCTTTGAGTGTTGACCCGGGCCTGGCCCGTGGGGTTGGGGTGGGCGGGTTTATTCAGGGCCGGGCCGGGCCAGGAGTAGTTCGATTTTTTTTTTTTTTGAACTTAAATGTGGATAAAAGAAAAAAAATAATACGATAATTGGTAGCTTACATAATTAAAATGGTTTACATTCCTCCATAATAGAATCGCCTTACATACTCATGACTTACATAATACGATAATTAAATAATTAGTAACTTACAATCTTACATAATTAAAATGGCATACATTCCTCATTTCCTTCATAATAGAAACGACGTACATATTAAATGACTACGAATTGAAATATTACATGACGTGGAGAGACAAACTATAAAATACATACTATAAAGAACACAATGTAAGAGACAAAATATAAAAGACATAATGGGTTTTTAATTTTTTTTTAAAAAGGGCTTGATCAAAATGAATATAACTCTTTCAAATAATACCAAATTAATTTAATTTGATATTAAGTAAAAAAATTATAATTATTAAGGTGCCTACGTATCTCGAAAGAATCAAAGCCGACGTAGTTCTTTACTTACCCGACTTACCTTTTTATGGATTGGAGGTGTATCTTTAGTTCCCGGATGATGCATCGGTAGCCACTATCTCGTCGGCTTCTAATGGGTCGAACTCCTTTGCCCCTTGACGTCTTATCTTGGCTAGATCCCAATCTCTTTTGCACACACACATCTTTACGGTTGGGGAGCCAAACGAGATCTTTTATCATCTAGAACTCTTCCACCTGCACTAAAAGCGGATTCCGACGCAACCGTAGAAGCGGGAACAACAAGCACATCTCTAGCTATTTTTGATAGTAAGGGGAATTGGATGGAACGGGCTTTCCACCAAAGAAGGATGTTGAAATCCGTATCATTAGTATCAACCCCATGCGTTAAATAATCGTCAAGTTCTTGTGTAGCGAGAGTAGAAGTGGAGGACGATGAGGATTGGGTTCTCCGAAATAAAATAGAATGAAGTTGGTCGTCGAAACGAGCGCTTTTTGTAGTTACGGAACTACTAGAAGAAGACTCCCCCTTATCCTTAGCATAAATCTTACATAATTCACGTAAAACATCAATACATTTTTGGACATATATTTCAACATCAAAGTCGATAATATTAAGCATTTCATAATAAAAGAGTAAACTCTTAGTTAAACCTATTTGTTTAACACATGGATCTAATAAGGAAGCTACGCCATATATATATGGAAAAGAAGTAAAATATTTTACCCATTTTGTTTTCATATCATCAACAATTGGTATTAAACATGGTTCAACATTTTCAGCAGTTTTAAAAGCAATAACAATTTTTAAACATTCAAGTATAAAAATGCACATTAGGCTCGTACACAAGAGAAAAAACGTTGGTGGCATTGTAATACGGTTTTAATAAGTTACAAACATTAGCGGCAATTGTCCACATACTATTATCAATCATTGCATCTTCATCACGTTGGTGACTATTATAAAACTCAGTTAAAACATTTTTATACCTTAAAGCTTGTTTAATCAATTTATATGTCGAGTTCCACCTAGTGGCACAGTCGGTACCCCATTGTTTATTTCGTAACCCATGTTTATCACATAATGTTTTCCATTGTGTTTTCATCGATCTAGCATTTCTAGTCCAATTAATACAAGTTTTAATGGGTTCTAAAAGTGGTGCTAAAAAAGCAAGTCCTTCTTGAGCCGACAAATTAATAATATGGGCACAACACCTAACATGCACAAGATCACCATTTAGCAATAAATCATCCATTTGAAGAACATAATCAATACATTTAGTATTAGCCGATGCATTGTCAAAAGAGATGGAGAAAAGCTTTTTAGTCAAATTAAATTTATCTAACGTTTTCTTAAGACGCAAATAAATGTTATAACCGGTGTGTTTTTATTCCATGATATCAAAAGCAATAATACGTTTTTGTAGAAAAAAATCATTATCAATCCAATGGACGGTAACACACATAAATGGATTATTTTGTTTTGAAGTCCATGTGTCACTAGTTAATGCTACTCTACCATCAAAATTAGCAAAATATGCAATCAATTCTTTTTTTTGTTCTTTATATTGTGCCATAGTACGATCTTTCAAAGTGTGACGGTTAACATGAGAATAAGACGGTTGTAAAGCAAGCCTATTAAAATTTTCCAAATTTACACTTTCACCATAAGTAAAAGGCAACTCTTCAAGATTAACAAAAGTGGCCATATGATCAATCATATTTTTTTGGGAATAAAAGAAAGGCTTACCTCCGCCGGCTTGTTCACTCATGAAACCGCTTAGTTGAGTTTGAGTTTGGCTACCAACACCACTTGCGGTGATACCATGGTCGTTCCTCAAGTGCCGACTCATACTTCCAAACCCGGTTCCAATGGACCAAGCATAAGATTTCATAATCTTTTTTATGTCACGGCAAACCGTGCATACACAACGAAAATGCCTTGGTTTATTTGGGACGGGCACTTTCTCGTAATATTTCCATACATAGGACACTTTTCCTGATGGTTTACTTCCACCCGCTTCTTCTTCTTCTTCTCCTTGTTCAACTTCTTCATTACGGTTAGAACCTACAATAAATTAAAATAATATAATTAGATATGTGAAATTGTGAATCAAAAAAAAATTGTAGTAAAATAAATAATAACACTAATTAAAAATCGAAATTGAAATATAATAATAACACTAATTGAAAAAAAAAATTATTACCCTCTTGAGACGCAAACATGGCTTCAAATTCTTCCGGAGTATAATCTCTTCCCTCTTCCATTTTTTATATAATTATAATTTTTATATTTTTATATAATAGTAAGTATTAAAATTATATTGTAACTATTATAAAAACTTGAAAATTGATATATGTAAAAATGTAGAATAGAATAGATAGAGAAGTGAGAAAGTGTGAGGATTAGTGTTAGAATTAGGGGGTATTTATAGGAAATTAAGTAGGGAAAAAACAAAAAAAAAATTAAAAAAATAAGAAAAATAGCCGTTACTCCAACAGCTCTATTTGGGTGGGGCGGGCCAAGGACGGGCCGGGCCGGGGCGGCCAGGAGGGCGGGCTGGGGAGCGGGCCGGGCTAATAATCATGGACCCGGGCCCGGCCAGGGGGGAGGGGCGGGCTGGAACGGGTCTGGCAACGGGCCGGGCCGGGCCGGGTCATAATAGCCAGATGGCCGGGTCGGGCCGGGCCGGGCCGGGCTGACCCGCCCTTTTCCCCATGTCTAGGTGAGACTTGAGAGGCTGCTAATAGAGTAAAGAGTAAACCCTAATAAAGGCCCAATAAACAGCTAATAGAAATGGGCCTTAAAGTAGGAAAAGGCTACGGATAAGAAAAGGCAAGGGAGGGTGAAATAAGGGAGGTTAAAGGGAGGGTGAAATGGGTAGGTATTAGTTACTATTCATTATGAATAGTTAAAGAGTCTTGCATACATTTAGAAAAGGTGGAAGGATAAAATAAAATGACTCATAGAGTCATAGTCTACTGCGTTTTTGAAAAAGTTGTTAAACTTGTCATACCAGTTAGCCTTTCTTGCACTACACCGTCTGCCTCACTATCTAACTGCTCTTGTACCACCACTACTTTCTTCCTCTTTGGAAACTGATTATCCGATAAGGTGGAAGACGACGACGAAAAGGTCCTTTCGCAGGTCCTTCGCTTCGATGTTATTCGGACCGGGTCTGGTTCATCAGAGTTAACCCGAAGAGGAAAATTAAACAAGGCCTTAGGCCCCCTCATTTGAAAGGCAGCTCGATCATAGGCCAATGTCGCATCCTCAGCTGTACCAAATGTTCCCAGCCAAACCTGCACGCCATTTTTCGTTGGGTCCGGAATCTCAGCAGCATACGTCCCCATGGCCGTTGTTGACTTGTCTCACTCCTCGATAACGCTTCTCTCCTGTCGCAACATGAGGACTCGTCACACGAGACCACCCCGTGTTTATGGCGTCTTTTAACACGTCATACAACAGCATATCTCCTGAATCATCCTCTTTTAATGGCAATACACCCCACTTATTCGTTAAGCAATCGTATAGTCCCCTGAAACTAGTGGTGTCTTCAAAGTTATTCATCAAACTCAATTTTTAAAGGTAGGTATTGACACTGTGAATTTATGTGGTTTAGTAGATTTATTTGAAGGAGAAGGAATTTTATATAAGATATATTATATATATATATAATGTATGATATATTAAATATAGATTATCTATAGAAAAATCTAATTGTATTTATAGCAAAACTTATCCAGAGGTTATAGTGTTTTACAGAAACAGTATACAGAATGCCTAATAAGTTTTCAGAATGCCTAATAAGTTTTATCCTTGAAAATTGTAGTAGCAGTGATATGTTTAGAGATTTTTAGATACATACAAGTAATGTGCAGAAGTGATATAGGTTTGCCGATTTACAATTTCCGAAGCCTAATTCGTATGATTGAGATTTTTCTCTCAACATTTTAGTTAGTACAACACATTTTACTTTTGCCCCATTTAACATATTATATTAATTCCAATTTAACTGCTTGACTGATTTGAACGATTCGATTGATGGATGAATTATAATGTTGCAAGGTATTGTCGAGTTAAGCTAGACGATAAGTCCAAAAATGTAGGATATGCTAAAAGGTTTGCGACAAAGTATTGAAAGTTTTAAATGACTGATGGTTCCGCAAAGGTGATGATGATATGTTGATTTAGAGGTACTCTTATAGAAATCTCAAGTTGTTAGTCTCATTTTAATTTCTTATAAATGAGACCAACCTTTTTGTTCAGTTTCTCGTTCTTTGCACTTTGAACTCAGGCATCACTCTTCAAGTTGTTTGTATAGGAAAGAAATACAATGTCTCAAGTGAAGGTCCAAAGTTTTGTGAATAATACGAGATCAACAGTCTCTCTTTTAGAGGTTTGTTGACCATTTATATAACCTCTTTTATTGTACCCCATATTTTTCACTGCCTACCATTCTACCAATAGTTTTACACATATCTGTTACTGTAGTTCTTGCTAGTCCATAAATTTCAATAAGTCTCTCTTAAACGGATTTATCCGTCTTAAGTTAAATCGGGTTAAATAACTTAAGACGGATTTATCCGTCTTAAGTTAAACTTGGACGCCATTTTTTGTTGGGTCCCGGATCTCAGCAGCATACTTCCCCCATGGCCGCTGTCTCACTCCCCGATAATGCTTCTCTCCTGTTGCAACATGAGGATTCGTCACAGGAGACCACCCCGTATTTATGGCGTCTTTTAACACGTCATACAACAACATATCTCCTTAATCATCCTCTGTTAAAGGCAATTCACCCCAGTTATTCGTTAAGCAATCGTATAATTCCCTGAAACTAGTGGTGTCTTCAAAGTTACTCATCAAACTCAATTTTTAAAGGTGGGTATTAATTAATTTAGTTTTAAATTACACCGTGAATTTATGTGGTTTAGTAGATTTATTTTAAGGAGAAGAATTAAACATATGACCTATTATATATACAATATAATATATGATATATTAAATATAGATTATCTAATAGAAATATCTGCTATTATTCATAGCAAAACTTATCTCATAGACAATTCCAGAGTTTTACATTAGATAGTACACAGAATACAGAATATATTTTAATCTTGAAAATTGTTGGTGCAGTGATATGTTTAGAGAATGTTAGATACATACAAGCAAAGGTGATGTCATTAGGTTGTAATGTTGTATATGTTTGTTGATTTACAATTTTCGAAGCCTAATTCGTATGAATTTTTTTTCCCTCTGAGGCAAATATGAGACAAATAACCCGTCTCAAAACTACAATAGTATGTCATTTGCATAGATATAAAAAAAATTGTTAGTCCTACACAATTTAGTTTTGCCCAATTTAACATATTTTATTAATTCCAATTTAACAATTTGATTGATTTGCTTGTCGAGTTAAGCTAGACAATAGGCCAGAGTTCAAAAATGTAATCGGGAAGGATATGCTAAAAGGTTTGCTCTTACAGTATTGAAAATTGGTCATGATGATAGGTTGATTTAGAGGTAGTATTATAGAGATCTCAGGTTGTTAGCTCATTTCTTATAAATAAGACCAGTCTTTTTGTTCGGTTTCTCGTTCTTTGCACTTGATACTCTTCAAGGTGTTTGTACAGGAAAGAAGGACAATGTCTCCAAGTGAAGGTCCAAAGTTTTGTGAATAATACGAGGTCTGCAGTTTCCCTCTTTGAGGTTTGTTGACCATTTATACAGACTCTTTTATTGTACTACATATATTTCACCAATAAGTCTTGCTTGTAACGGGACGACCCGTCGCAAGCTTGCGTACTAACACAAATGTTGGGAATATATTTCACAATTTATTTATTGATTTACTTATTTTATATAACTTGTCACAAGAATAAATATAGCCATGGGAGGTGGTAGCCGGTGGACAAGCCACGTCGCTTGGTTCTCACAATTTTTGTGCAGCTATTTTTACATGAGGTAATGATCACGAATCGAACTGCGAACTGCGAACTAATGGAGTTGCCACA
This sequence comes from Heliosperma pusillum, assembly GCA_022085475.1. NCBI lineage: Eukaryota > Viridiplantae > Streptophyta > Magnoliopsida > Caryophyllales > Caryophyllaceae > Heliosperma > Heliosperma pusillum. The sequence continues at coordinate 4,251 of JAIUZE010001469.1, read as the reverse complement.
AACTCGAACTAATCACACATGTTGAATGACTCTCGCAACTTTAGGAATTGGACATCTACAAACCATCGATTTTGTGATTTTGAGTTTAGGTGAAAGTCATGTTGGGAGCCCCTTTAATCGGACACCTAATCCTGCTCGCACATATGACGACCTCTACTAGTCAATTGCTGGTTTTCGAATGAAGGGTTAGCAACCACGTCATGAAATGAAACCATTAGTTTAATTCCAAAATGTGAATATCTTTCTAAGCGGTTTAATGCATACTTATTTTGCTTACTTTTATCCTAGTCTATGATGATGAAGAGGAGGAATTTGCCAATGAGGCAATGACCCCACATGCCCGACAATATTATTGACTAAAGAAGAAAAAGATCGACATGATTCGTCTTCATTGATAGTATTCGCTCATCGTAAAGATGTTCAATAAGAACATCGGTTCCTTTTCGCTTCTTCATCAGATTAAAAAGAAGCGGGTAATTAAAGATTTAAAGGTGTTATGGTTCTTACTGATGTGGGTTGCTCGTATTACATGGCCATATTCACAGATTAATCTGATTATGAGTTTGTTCTTACTCAAGGACCATGAGACTATGGATGATTGGAGATCATTAGCTCACTATACGTAAATGGGTTCCCAATTTCGTTGGTACTGACAAACCCATTCGGTTTCTCACAACATGGATTTGTATTCCGCGCATGAATGTGGGGTACTTTTACAAGTATAGTGCCCATCTCACAATATACAAGTGGGGGCCAAGTGGGAGGCTCCATTTACCCTTCACTTCCTCTCCTTACTTGCACATTGTGAGATGAGCATTATCTCGTCTTTAACTTATGACAAATAATGTTCATATTCAATGAGAATTTGTATATTTTCGAATTTAGCTTAATGGGGAAATAACCCGAATAAAGAACTCTTAGTTTGCGAACATAAAGTTGATTTAATATTTGAAGGAAACGACAATCTTATCCCCATAAACTTCAAATAAAACGACAGGGATGGATGACATAAATAAATTGATTTTATGTGCAAGTTGGAGTCGAATAACAATGTACAAAGACATTTTGATACAAGTTTCCTAGACACTTCTTTTTGTTCTTTATCTCGATTCTCGATGTATAAGTTTCACTACCTTACAATATAATCGACCATCTCTCTTGTGTCCCAAAGTTATCAACTTGATTGCAATTTAAGACGATATGAGGAAAAAATCACAACTAAAGACCTTCTCCCTCGACATCACGTAAGATTAGTAACGTACCTAGAATTTGTTTTTAGGATGCAAAAAGTATCACGAAACGAAATAATAATACTATAAACTACAAAAAAAAAATATCAAAATTTACGTCTAGAAGTTTAGAAACTTATTATTCTAGGAGGCAAACGCCTTTTTTACTCGTAAATTCTACCGTTTTAGGGATTTGTTTTGGGATATATAAGTTAATTTAGTCGACAAATGCTTAGAACAGGGTGTGAGTAAATCGTAATGGATGATTTAAAGGAAAATGAAAGGGTAGGTTGTTGAATTTGATGCTTCAAAAGAAGCATATATTGTAAATTGTCCCACATTTATTTGGAGCATATTTCTAAGTTGAATATGCATTTTTCATGGTTGACTCGTGTGGTTTCTAAGTTGATTGTGTGGTCTCCCATGTTCATCATTTACCATATTTGTTATTTACAATGTCAATTCACTACTATATAAACCTACACTTACAACTCCAAATCACACAACAAAAAACCACTACTCTCTTCTCTCTAAATATTCTCTTGTTAAACCCGTCCTTTGAGGTTCTTTGGCAATGTTCTTGGTTGTGTTCATGTTGTGTCTTCGTCTACACCGGAGGCACAAGGGTTGTGTAATCCTAGGGCGATTGTCATTGACGCCGTGTGTAGAGGACGGTGCAATTTCGACTTTAGGACAGTGACATTGTCACGCCACAACCTTCTCTCTTATCTAGATAAGTTCTTCCCTCTCACTATTTTACATCTACTTATATTATTTACAATCTCGGATATATACCGTTATGCTATTGTCTATATTTAAGTTTGGTCGTTAATGAGACATGTTCATATTATATTGATAAAAGATATACCCTTTCGAGGTGTCTAAAGATGACAACCCAATATTCAATCTTCCAAGTCAATGAGTCGTCTTCCACAACATTATCACTACTCCTCATCATTCCATCGTTGAGTTTTTTCAACATACATGCTCAATTAAAAATCCTAGTAAAAAGCAACATCCATTATCACGGCATCTTGATCCCTTTTCCACTTGCTCTAGTGAGAAGCTTCATAGAAGCTTCTAAGCATAAGATGTGAGTAGGGAAAAAGGATTATACATCGGATGTATTGCCTCATACCCTTTGAGTTTTTGAGTTTACATATATTTTTTCCGAGTATTTACAATTCACAAGTTATATAATATTTTTTTTATGAAAAAATTCAAAATTAATTTAATTTATAAGTATAGTTTTTGAGCAATGTTGTATTTTTTTTATCCTAATATTTAAGTAAACATGCTCAAAAAATTTATAATACAAACTCAAATTTTTTAAAATAAAACTCAAAAAGTTTGTAATAAAACTCAGAAAGTACATAATCAGATGTACTACATCTGATGTATAATCCATGAACTGATGTGAGTATATTGAAAAGAAATTCAATTATAGAAATACATTTTAATTAGGATCGGCCTAATGGTACAAGACTTGACACCGAGGGGTTGTTTGATTCGTAATAGAAATCACATTTCTAAAGGTAGAAATTCTCGTGATTATGCATTTCACATGAATTGAAAAAAGACATTTGATTGAAATACGAAAAACTCAATTTAATATGAAGTTTCTTGATTGTAATACAAAAAGTTGATTTCAGCGGAATTCTCATTTACATATGGGCTTAGATCAACATCCTTATTCTATTATAAATGAATTTGAGTTTTTATACGGAGTAGATCTCTAATTCATTGTGATTTGAGGCATACAAATAACACATTAATTTTGCAAATGCGACTAATTGTATCTGTTTTAAAAAAAACATAACCAAATAATTCCGATCATTAGTTTGTGTAGTATTACGTTGAAAATGATCTGCATGTCTCCCAAAACAACAGATAGCACTCTTATGACAGATATATCATGGTTTTAATAGGTAGTCAAGCATCTTCCACATAGGAGGTACATAAGACAAACCTAGGAAAATAATAAATTATACTCCCTCCGTCCCGGTCATTTGTTTACCTTTCATTTTGGCACAATTATTAAGAAAATGGTAGGGGACCTCTTGTGGATGTGCTTGGTGAATGACATGTGGACAAAAGTCCCATTAGGTGATCAAATTACTCATAGGTTACCATCCAAATATAGAAAGGTAAACAAATGAATGAGACACCCTAAAATGGAAATGGTAAACAAATGACCGGGACGGAGGGAGTATAACTTATCTTTCTCTACCCATGTGGATAATATTTGACCATTTTTAAACTTGTTAGAGATATATCTATTACCAATGAAAATTTGTACCTAAATAAACCCGACTGAAGAAACAACGATCCGTTGCCATCCTTAGCCGCCATAAAAGATGAATATTCAAATCCACATCAACGGATCACATGTCATAACATAGGCACATAGCAATTAGCATAAGTTTGTACGCAAGGTGAGTATCTACGACCCTTCCTTGATTACACACTTACGAACCTTACTAGTTACTACCTTTCCTTATTTCCCTCCTCTATATATACTCCATTTTTCCACTCTTTATTTTCCACTCAATTAACCACTTTCCTCCTTTATTAATTTCTTCTCTATAATTACTTAACAAAAATGACGTCCACCCATGAAACTAATAACAATATCAATACCAATAAATTAGACTTTATCAACCATATCCTCTTTAATAATGAACTCTCTCCTATTTCAAATCAAAATAGACCGTCTTATAAAAATATGTTTAATTTTGACCCGTCTAGTAATACCAACGTATGTGACATGAAACCAAAATTTCTTGTGGAGAAGTCAGCAGCTAAGTTTAAGGAGAGGCGGCCGTCGACTAAAATCGACGTACCACCTCCTACAAAAAAATACGAGGTAGTGGAGGAAGAAGTGGCCGCGATGCCTCATTATCGAGGCGTGAGGAGGCGGCCGTGGGGGAAGTATGCGGCCGAGATTCGAGACCCGACTAAGAAAGGCAGTAGGGTTTGGTTAGGGACTTATGATACTGCTATGGACGCGGCTCGAGCATAT
>JAIUZE010001468.1:0-48073 GCA_022085475.1 Heliosperma pusillum | reverse complement strand
GGGAGAACCCGGAGTTACTCCCCACTGACTGTGGCGTTCATGTTTGTCATGGATGAACAGGTTGCTTGATTGGATGGCTTTTTGCTTGTGGTATTTTGGGTTCGGGTGTGAGCTAGCGGGCGTTGTCCCTGGATGAAACACTTCTAGACGTTGTTTAGCTAGTTGCTAATTACTTTGTTGTTGGATAACATTTTGAGAGACTACGTGTCTTGTAGTATTTTTATATTTGGTTTGTAATTACTGACATTCCTCGTATTTCTATCTTGCATGTATAAAAGTTTTAAAAAACTTCATATTTCCGCTATATAATTCACATGCTTGTATGTTTTATATTTCCGCATTCGCGAGGGTTGTCACAAACAGGCTCGGCACTCATAGCACCAACATAATCAAATCCACGATCCACGATTTCCAACTTCAACCTTCGAAACTCAATACAAAGGTCAACGGGCAATACCGACATAACATTCAAGGAATGAGAAGATTTCCTACTAAGAGCATCGGCAACAACATTAGCCTTCCCTTCATGATACAGCAACTCAAAATCATAATCATTCACCAATTCCAACCATCTTCTTTGTCTCATATTCAACTCTTTTTGAGTAAATATGTACTTCAAACTTTTGTGATCGGTGAATATACGGCAATGAACACCAATAAGATAATGTCGCCACACATTCAAAGCATGAACCACGGCGGCCAATTCCAAATCATGAGTAGGATAGTTCACTTCACGAACTCTCAACTGTCTCAAAGCATAAGCCACCACTTTCCTACTTTGCATAAGTACACAACCCAAACCCATCTTGGAAGCATCACAATAGACATCAAAGTCTACACCATCTTCAGGCAAAGTCAACACCGGAGCGGTAGTTAACCTTTTCTTCAACTCTTGAAACGCGGCTTCACAAGCTTCATTCCATAGGAACTTGGTTTCTTTCTTCAATAATTGGGTCATCAGTCTAGCAAGCTTAGAGAAATCCTTGACAAATCTATGATAATAACCAGCTAAACCAAGAAAACTTCGAATTTCTCTAATATCGGTCAGACTCTTCCAATCAACAACGGCCTCAATTTTCGAAGGATCCACCATTACACCTTCTTTAGAAATCACATGCCTAAGAAAGGACACCTTAGGTAACCAAAATTCACAGTTGGAGAATTTAGCAAACCACTTTTGACGACGAAGAACACCCAAAATAGTCCTTAGATGAATAGCATGCTCTTCTTCGGACTTGGAGAAAATAAGGATATCGTCAATGAACACCACCACACACTTGTCAAGATACTCACTAAATGTGCGGTTCATTTGACCCATAAAGATAGCGGGAGCATTGGTCAATCCAAAAGGCATCACCTTGAACTCATAATGACCATACCTTGTGCTAAAAGCGGTCTTTGGAATATCAACATCTCGAACGGGAATTTGGTGATAACCGGATCTCAAATCAATCTTGGAAAATGTAGAAGCACCCTTTAGTTGATCAAACAAATCTTCAATTCTCGGTAAAGGATACCTATTCTTGATTGTAATCCGATTTAACTCACGGTAATCAATACAAAGCCTCATAGAACCATCTTTCTTCTTCACAAAGAGAACGGGAGCACCCCAAGGCGAGGCACTTGGTCGAATAAAACCCTTCTCAATCATATCATCAAGTTGTTTTCTTAACTCTTTCAACTCGGTTGGAGCCATACGGTAAGGAGCTTTGGCTATGGGTCCAGAACCAGGTACAAGGTCAATAGAGAACTCAACATCACGCTCGGGAGGGATCCCGGGCAAGTCATCGGGGAATACATCAACAAATTCACGAACAATAGGCACATCTTCAATATTTGGCAAAGAGGTAGTTGAAGAAGTCACAATACACAAGTATGCTTGGTGACCCTTTCTCACCATACTTACCAACTTCATAGCGGAAACCAAAGACACACCTTTTCGGGGATGAGATCCCTTATAGGTTATTCTAACTCCTAAAGGACTCTTTAAATAAATCTTTTGATCTCTACACTCAAACCTAGCATGGCACAATGCTAACCAATCAATACCTAGAATTATATCAAACTCTCCTAGAGGGAACTTAAGGAGATTAGCGGGAAAGATAGAACCCGCAATAGATATTGGTACATTAGGATAAAGAGTAGAACAAGAGATAACTTCTCCGGATGGTAAGGATATGGGCGTATCCTCACTAGATGTAGGCTCGATAGATAATTTATTAGTATAAGTCGAAGACACAAAGAACATTGAAGCACCAGTATCAAAAAGAATAAGACACGGTTGCTCTAAGATTGAGAACATACCTGTAATGATCTCCGGATGAGCATCGGCTTCGGCACGGCTCATAACAAAGATAGAACCCTTAGGTTTAGCAATAGGAGGGGGCAACTTTCGATCGGGGAAATCGTCATAACGGTGACCACCCTTTTGGCAAAAGAAGCAAACATAGGGCCGGTTGAAACATGCCACACCGGGGTGATGTGGTTGTCTACAGCAGTTACATAAGCGGCCTTGAGCTTGAGCTTGAGGAGTATACGGCCTATGAGCCACATTAGAAGTAGCTCGAGGAATGAAAGGAGCGGGCGCTCTTGTATTTGTATTGTAAGGAGGATTGAATCTCCTCTTGTTAGTGTAAGAGCTAGAGGAAGACGGAGTAAACGGTCTCTTCCTAAAGACATTAGGCCAAGGAGTGAAAGAAGGAGAGGGATTATTCATCATAGCTTCATCCCTAATAGCCTTCATGGAATTCTCGGCCCATAGAGCATCATCATATAAATCCCCAAAGGAAGTAGTATTCCTTCTCACTTTACTTTGAAGTAAAGCACTCAACTTGTTGCGGTAGTAGAAAGCTCGGTCCTCGTCATCTTTGATAAGCCTCGGAGCAAAATGAGCAAGCTTGTTGAACTCCGTAGTGAAGTCTTGTGCCGACAAGTTACCTTGCTTAAAGTCAATAAACTCCTTGAGCCTTTGCTGCTTGAGCTCCTTAGGATAGAATCGACCTTCCACTAGAGCTTTGAAACAAGCCCAATTGAAATCATCTTCAAGAGTAGCGGTGGCACTAGTAATAGCCCACCAATTATCTGCTTCCCTTACAAGGAAGTGCTTTGCGATCCTCACCTTGTCCTCTTCACGGACTTGGTATAGATCAAATTGCTTCTCCATTTCTCGGAACCATTCTGATAGCTCGGTAGGGTCCGGTTCTCCACCATAAGGTATAATCTTACTCCTAGCTATTTGACTAGCCACCCAAGCGTAGCCTCCTTGGTGGTTATCTTCTCTTCGAAGGGGAATTTGGTTGGCTTGAGCTAAAGCCGCATCTTGTTGATTTTTCAACACTTGCGTAAGGGCTTCTAGCATAACGTTCTATACTAGACGAGGTCTAACCATCTTCATAAGAAATAAAACAAAATGAGTTAATCCTAACACTTAGTATAAACAAATAGACTACCAAGTAAAATCCTTAACTTCTACCCATCTCTCATTTATTATTTCAAGGTCAAGTAGTTTAAGTTTAGGGTTCACGTGTGTGCGTCGGGAGCGATAAAGCTCTGATACCAACTGTGACAACCCTCGCGAATGCGGAAATAAGATATAACAAACATGTGATTTAAATAGCGGAAAATACGATGTTTTTAAAACTTTTATACATGCAAGAAGAAGTATACGAGGAGTGTCAAATATTACAAACAAAAGTACGAAATATACTACAACAAGAGACGTAGTCTCTCCAAATGTTATCAAAGTAAAAGTGATTACCAAACAAGCTAAATAACGTCTAGAGGTGTTTCATCCAGGGACAACGCCCGCTAGATCACACCCGAATCCAAAATATCATGAGCAAAAAGCCATCCAAATCAAGCAACCTGTTCATCCATGAAAAACATGAACGCCACCGTCAGTGGGGAGTAACTCCGGGTTCTCCCAGCCATATCACATTAAACGTACATAAAAGGAAATACAAAAGTAGAAGCATGCATATATAGATATACATGTGAAATACGATAAGAATAAATAGGTAATTCAATATATAATGATAAGAGCATATGAGGTACAAATCCGAATCCATCATATTATACAAAGACTCGGGGAAGACACTCTTAGGCAACCGAATACACTCACTAGGGCTTGCATCTCACCGTTAGCGTTATAAGTTTGATAAGATTGAGACTCGACAAACAAACCATGCCAAGTCATCCAAAGATCATAAATAATCAATCATATAATAATCCAACCAAACGTACAATACGTTGACGACATCTCTCACGGTAAATGCCACGCACTAGCACCATGTACAAACTGTATGATTAAAATCACATCCACGGGATAAACAATTCCCTGAACGCATACACGATTCAATTCATTTCGTATATGTAGACTAATTTCCTCCCGGTAGAACGACAATAATAATACGGTCCTAGTCTAAATCTGGCCAGACTCCCGAAATCACATTTTCCGGTTCGATATGCGATATACATATCGCATCCAAGACTCGGTCATACAAAGAAGCCGATTACCCCAAATTCGGTCGACATTCACGAAAGAGGCGGAAAAGAGCACAAGCATCATACAAGCGGTACGCTACATGCAAATGACACCACCTCGCAAGTATACAACATTTGACGGCCGGGTCAATCAACACAAAGCGTTCGCCTCCCAACAACATCGTCATATGCCCACTAACACATGCAATTAAGCAGTAAGGATACATCCCCGTTCCGACATTCCAGCCTTACGAACATGGAGGTAGCCAAGGGAATGAGAGTACAAAGCACATAGGAAATTAGTGCTCAAACAGTAACATGTGTAAAAACCGACTCAAAGTGGGACATACCAAAATCCGTCGCAAAACATGCGATACAAGCGAATGGAATATCATATATTCGAAACATTAATATTTTAAGTCATTACGTAAATTTATACGATAATCGAAGCGTAAAACTGAATTACCTCGATTTGATAAATAGGTTCTGAAAACTAAGACACGTTCACCCACTCTTGAAAATTCAAGAAATCGTTAAAGAATCCCAAAGCTTCATATTTTTCACACCATGCCTTCGGGAAACTACGACCTCCACGAATACAGTATTTAGCAACTCGGTTGACTAATTTTCGTTCATCCTTTGTTAAACAAAGCTTGTCAAGTCCGGATGCCGTTTTTTGAAGAGAGAACTCATGAAACAGAGACCGTGGAGTTGCCTCGATTTCTATTGTCTTTGTCCTTGGTAACTTCATCTTATACCCTATTCGTCTCCTTATTTAATCTACGCCTTTTAGTACCCTCAAGAAGCGAACCCGACTCGGTTTGGGTCAAGTTGGGTGATTTTTGTTTTGGTTTAGGAGAGAGATTAGTGGGCATGCTTGGTGTTGGAATTTTGGAGTTTGTGGTGTTGGTATTTTTGGACCTTGTGGAAGCCATTGTTGATGGTGTTGATGATTTTTTTTTTATTGTTGTTGGTTTCGTGAAAAAGGAGAGAAAGATGGAGTTGGTGATGTGTTTTGATAGTGATAGGGATAGTGGGTTTTGTACTTTTGTACTTAGGCACATGTAGGTGGCGGCTCTTAGAGTCCTTTTTCCTTTTTTTTTTAGTTTTTGAATTTGGGTAGGATTGTAAAAAGAATCTAGGGTAAATATTTGTGAGATATGGTAAGGATAGGATTAGGTAAATAAAAAAGATATGCTAAGATATTGTTGTGTGGAGATTTTCTGCCAACATGAGTTTTATGGGTAGAATTTTGGTTTAATTTGGAAAGTGAATAAGATAGATTTTTGGCAAATATGCGGTCCATAATTAAATATCCATAAAATATTTAATATACAAGATACTCACGTAAAATATATAATATTTTAACACAACTATACTAGCAATGGAATACACGGACACAATCATATAATCTCGTCTTATTCTAGCCAGTCAAGCAGGTTCATAAAATAAATATGACGAATTTAATTGCTACTGATTAAACCAATTTCCAACCGCAAAATCTCAAAACGTCTTCTCGCTAACGCCTTTGTTAAAATGTCAGCCTATTGATTTTCAGTACTACAAAATTCGAGTTTAATGTTGCCCTTTTCTACATGGTCACGTAAAAAATGATGTCTAATGTCTTTATGCTTAGTACGAGAATGATGAGCTGGATTTTTAGAAATAATAATAGCACTCGTATTATCACAAAATACAGGCATGCAACCAACATTAACACCATAATCACACAGTTGTTGCTTTAACCAAAGTAATTGAGAACATACCAGTCCCGCCGCGATATATTCGTCTTCAGCAGTAGATAACGCAACCGAATTTTGCTTCTTTGAGCCCCAAGTAATTATGCATGGTCCAACAAACGTAGCAAATCCAGAGGTACTTTTTCTATCCAAAGAACATCCTGCATAATCTGCATCTGAATATCCTACTAGATCGAAATTACACTCAAGTGGATATCACATATATAAATTAGATGTACCAATTAAATATCTCAAGATACGTTTAACTACAATCATATGTGATTCTTTAGGACAAGATTGAAATCTAGCACAGACACATACGCTAAACATAATGTCAGGTCTACTTGCAGTCAAATATAATAAAGAACCAATCATACCTCGATATGTAGTTTCATCGACACACTTATCATTTTCGTCTAAGGTTAACTTTTTATCAGTTACTTAGGTGTGTCCATTGGATGAGTGTTCTCCATACCAAGTTTTCTGATTAGCTCCTTCACATATTTTTGTTGGTGAATCTTTATTCCTTCCTTAATTTGTTGAATTTGCAATCCTAGGAAGAATTTCAATTCTCCCATCATGCTCATTTCAAATGCTGAGGTCATTAGATCTGAAAAGTACTTACACAATTTATTGTTAGTAGGACCAAAATTAATATCGTGTACATAAATTTGAGCAACAAGTAAATAAGAACCCGAGGATTTTTATAAAAGGGTTTTGTCGACAGATCCTCTTTTAAAATTATTTTGTAATTGAAATTTTGACAATTTGTCGTACCATGCCCTAGGTGCTTGTTTCAAACCATATAAAGCTTTATCTAATTTAAAAACATGGTTTTGAAATTTGCTATTTAAAAATCCGGGAGGTTGTTCAACAAAAAACCTCTTCTTCCAAATATCCGTTAAGAAAAGTAGTGTTAACGTCCATTTGGTACAGTTTCATTCCTTTATGAGCTGCGAAGGCGATAAGCAGACGAATAGCATCAAGTCTTGCTACAGGTGCAAAAGTCTCGTCATAATCAATCCCTTCTTGTTGATTACATCCTTGAACAACCAATCGAGCCTTATTACGAACTATAACTCCTGAGTCATCCAATTTATTTCTGAATACCCATCGAGTACCAATCACAGCTCGATTGTTAGGACGTGGTACTAGATGCCAAACTTTATTACGTTCGAACTGTTGAAGCTCCTCTTGCATTGCCACAATCCAGTCGGATTCTTCAAGTGCTTCTTTGATGTTGGTAGGCTCTATGGTAGACAGAAAGTAATAGAATGAACAAAAGTTATTTAATGTTCGTTTGGTTTAAGCTCCCTGATTCAAACTTCCTAGGATACTATCCATAGAATGAGAACTCTTATATTTCCATTTCTTAGAGTTCCTAGGCTCATCATCATCTGATGAACTCTCATTTTCCTCAAAAGATTCAGAGTCAAGATTGGTTCCCCCTGAGTTGGACTCCGAAGTTATAGCTAAAGTTGGTACAACTTTAGTTACAATATCTTGATCTCGGTCCAAAGTTATAGCATCATCAGTTATAACTTTGGTTTCCTTTTCCTTGTTTTGAGAAGAGACATTCGTATCATCAACAATTGTCTCAGTTCTCTTTTCAAAATCATTTGCGGATTTATCAAGTTCATCATTGATTCCTTCAATAACTTCTTCATTGATTTCTGTTAAATCATCCCTTGACAGGCGAAAGTGTAAGTTTCTTAAACTCGATATTAGACATTTCTAATATCATATTATTAATAGTTTACTCTTAAACTATATGAACCTTATGCATTCATAACAAAAGATAAGGAAAGAACAATTTCTTACATTGATTATGAAGTAGTATGGGCACAATATTTGAACTCCTTTCAAATATTGTTCTTGAACTATGAATATGAGGATGATTTCCAAGTTCTTAGAATAAGAACACTCCAATTAGTTTCACCAAGACTACCCTTAATCATTATATAAAATACTACACTAGTATAATATAATAGATCCCTTAAAAGTGACTAATAAACACTATTACTACTCTTAGTAATTTTATTAGTAAATATATGAACACAAGATGAACTTCTCAAGTTCTTTTAGTGTGAGAATGTAGAGATGTAGAGAGATAAGTGTACATGAAAACTATGAGATGTTATGGTATATAATGAGAGGGAAAAACAAGCCCTCTTGTGGCTTATGAAAACCGGTCACACACACCATACATGGATGGGGTGTCGTCACTTCCAATTGTTCTTAACAATGTAAAAGGTTGAGTGTTGGTAATAGTTTTTGTGCATGATTATGTCTAATTCCTAATTAGAATAATACACAAAAATAATCACCCTCTTTGTACACTACCAAAACCGGTGCACCCTTGTAATATGGGTGTCCATTTTTTTTTGCAATTTGTCATTTGTCACAAGTGTGACATGTGACATGTAACATGTAATTTTGCTTATAAATGTGCATTTAACCAATTTAAATGCAATTTCATAACAATAAATTAGACTTAACATTTTAAGTCACATTTTATAATTACATGTAAATAAAATGGGTCATCTCATATTTGGTTAAAATAATCTACAACAATTTGTAATTATAATTAACCAAATTAACTTATCTCAAATGTTTCATAAACATAATGCATTCTTAGTAATATAACAATTAAATTACCAAAATGAATCTTATTTAATCACATTACAATAAGATATAATTCTCACTTTAAACTTGTTCAAATTAAGGGATTAATTAATCTGTATCACTATACAATTAATTAATGTACATGATTTGGGTATTGTCCTTTAGGTGTGACCTCAAGGGATCAACTGATCACCACCGTCATACGACAGTAACGTCAAACTCTATTGAGCCAATCGTTACCGATTTATGTTGACTAGTTGACTATAATATTCATCATCCCTTTTGTATTCTTTATTATTGAGATTTAATTATGTGATCGCACTATTGTTGAGGACACTTACTCCAACAATCTCCCACTTGTCCGAGACAGTGTGCGTCACCAATTCTCTTGTCCTATTACAATATCCCCCACTTAATGCAAGGTGTCTTGCAGGTCGTACTTGCATTTGATCATATCAAGAGTGGTTTCCTCGATCTGGAGATTTATGTTGACTAGTTGACTATAATATTCATCATCCCTTTTGTATTCTTTATTATTGAGATTTAATTATGTGATCGCACTATTGTTGAGGACACTTACTCCAACAATCTCCCACTTGTCCGAGACAGTGTGCGTCACCAATTCTCTTGTCCTATTACAATATCCCCCACTTAATGCAAGGTGTCTTGCAGGTCGTACTTGCATTTGATCATATCAAGAGTGGTTTCCTCGATCTGGAGAGTAACTGTCTGACCGGAATTATCTACCATAGATACCTTCCGAGCGTGGCCACGCATTATCAGCTTACTCCTCTTCGAGTGGCCTTGAGATTTAAAACAACCTTGATAAGGGGTGGACAATTCCTATCGCACTATTCCCTTCGAATAGCCACAGCTCATCATGGCCCAAAAGATGCTCATTTGACCCCAGTTACGAAGGTCGTATAGCATAAATCAAAGTCACTCTGAAACTGTGCCACCTTAGGCGAACATTCTTTAGTCAAAGAATTGACTCAAAAGAATACTAGTAGCTCTTGCCACGACCAGGCTATAAGAATTGCCAGAATTCTATAAGCGGTCACTGTCCGATAGATTGTCTCTTACAGTCTGTCTATTTGATCGATTTGTCATCCCTTATGACCCTATGACACTTGAACTTGTCATCAATCGCACCACAATCTAGTCACTTCGAGATGTCACCTCATATAAGTGACTAGGGGTCAATGCTATGTTAAATCAGTCCACTTTAATGGAGACCAAAATTGTCTCTACAATCCATTGGATATAACAAAGCACAAAACCGAGTTTATGAAACTCAAACGATAAATGCGATTATCATATATGAACAATCAACACAATGTTATTGCTTCATATCATATAATCTAAAGTATATTTTGTCCATGACAATTCACGACGATCTTATTAAATGCAATAAAGGCTTGGGTAGTGAATATACCATATATTCATTTATTCCAACCTTGTGAATTGCTTTTTCCTTACATCCAATGTTATTCCTAATAACATGAATTCATATATGTACATGTCTAGATCTCTATCTAGTGTTGGGCTCTTTAACTAATAGGTATTAAGGTGAAATGAGCTACCATTAGCTCCTTGTAAGCCACCTTATCCTCATTATAATGTACTACGTCTCTATTTGTAGAATTTATAATGATTGACTCTACAATCATCCTTTTAGTTATTCGCTTCTTTTATAACAAAGGTACGCCTAGGATTCGAATAAATCCTTATAAGTTTGGAAATTTGGGTTTGTGTAACCTTTACCACATTACCAAATTTTCTCTACCAAACACAAGATGAATCCCTAGTCCTCCTTGAGAACTCTATGGATGTTTTTGTAGGCTATCCAATGACTCTCATGTGGATTGATTTGTTTTAGGCTTGTCATGCTCCCAGCATACAATTCATTTAGGTATGTGCATACAATTCATTTAGGTATGTGCATGTAATGGCATACATGATTGGTCTCATGTAATTAACAACTCTTAGGTTCTGTGGATGACTATGACCCTTTCATAGTGATCCCACTTTTATCAACATAAATAACCTATTTAACTTGTTGAAAAGATTAAGGATCTTATCGATATAAGATACCTTTTAAATGCCAAGCTAAAATCTTCTATTCCACATTAGATTTTGGTTTTAGTATACATGTTGTCCTCTTTCATCCAACATTAAAAACCAACCATTCCTTTCAAAAAGGTAACACGAAGACGTTAGTCACAATGAGTGATACGTCATTCACGTGGAAAACAATTTCTCCCACTGAACTTCATGTCTTTACGTGATAACTTTAGCTCCCACTTAACTTCATGTCTATACATGATATTTCGACAATTCGAGTGAAAAAACTTCTTATATCTTATAATAGAAAAGATCATCATAACCTCTACATCTTAGGTTTGTGTCATGTACACATCCTATTCCAAATCCCTATTTGGACATGTGGTTTTGTTGTGTATCTTGTACACACTTAATATGAGGTATTTTATTGATGATTTGGATTTAAGCATAGTTACGCATTAACTTAGCTTTTGAAGACATCTACATGTCTATCCATGCAACTACAATTGGACAACTCCAAATAAAACATTTTCTTTGCATAGATTCCATTTATTTTCATAGGTCTCTTATGTTAGAAAATCAAAATTTAAAATTTCTAGGTGCTTCCACTTACATAGATCATAATCTTATTATCTCAAGAACATTTTCTTTTGGTCTCGTCACTAGTCTAAGGATTCACCTAAGAACGCTTTCTTTTGGTCTCCTCACTAGTCTTGAGTCTAACCTAAGAACATTTTCTTTTGGTTTTCTCAGTTCCTAACTAGTTTTTCGTTGTGGCTTATTTTCTCCCACTCTATCTTTAGAAAAATACAACTATTTTCTTTAAAGATAGCCTTATGAGCCATAAACAATTTTGTACTCATACTTGTAAGGGAGGTAGAAGTATCACAACATGACCTTAAGTGATCTACTAAAGACTTCTTTGTAAAGACATCGAATCTTAGCTTCAACATAGACTAGTTCTATAAGAGCTAAAGAGGTGAACTCATATTCATGTCATTTACTTTCTTTATAAGTGGTATGGCCAATTGGTTTGGTAGATTTCCTATTTTGAGTTCAATAACTCAATTTCGACTTAGCAATTGATCTTTCAAAGTGAGAATCGAATTCTTAGCCTTTTATTATAATGATCCCATCATCATAATATATACATGATCAATTTGAGTCGATATAATTTATGTTGTTAGTGCAAGTAGAGTATAATGACAAGTTTTACAATGAAAAGGTTTCCATAAACCGAATGACTTGGCTTGAGAACCAAGTCACTAAATCCAATTACAACCAATGTCAATAAAAGGAATTGAACAAATTTCCATGTCAAACAAGGAAATTATAAAAGTTCTAAAAACAATATCTCAAAATACATCCCAAAATTTTGACAATTCAAAATGAGACCAAGCTTCCATAGGTCTTCAATCATGGGTAGCTACCTTAGCTTCCCTTGAAGAGCTTTCTTAGGCTTGCTTGTCCTTGCCTTTATCCTTGCTAGGATGCCCTAATTACAATTAAATAGGGTTAGAGTCACAACTTGTATCTATATACCAAAGTTGAGATCATAACATAAACAATATGGATAAATACCAACTGAAACATCTTTCCAGTTTTGATATCTCGTAGATATTTAGTGCAATTTCCCTTCCAATGTCCTATGTCATTACAATAATGGCACTTGTCCTCGGTTGAGGCACCTTTCTTAGGTTTGGGTGAGCTATTCTCAATAGCTTTTCCCTTTCCTTTGAAGGTTGAGGGCTTTTTCCCTTTACTATCACCTTTCTTGAACTTCCCTTTGCTCCTTTTATTTATATGGAGCACATCCTTGGAAGTGCTAACATTTAGCCCAT
This sequence comes from Heliosperma pusillum, assembly GCA_022085475.1. Lineage (NCBI taxonomy): Eukaryota > Viridiplantae > Streptophyta > Magnoliopsida > Caryophyllales > Caryophyllaceae > Heliosperma > Heliosperma pusillum. The sequence continues at coordinate 35,322 of JAIUZE010001468.1, read as the reverse complement.
GTCTCTCTCGGCTTGCACGAGCATCTTGTGCATTTCATGAAGAGAGGTTTCTCATGTTATGCATATTGTAGTTTACCCTAAACTTCACATATGCTTTGATTTTCCCCAAGGAATGTTAGACTCGGTCGATAACGAGTTGTTCGAGAATGGTCACCCCTTGCAATTTAAGAGTCTCAACATGCTCAATCAATTTGAGTACATGAGGGCTAACTTTTGGTCCTCTTTTAGGTTCATGTTGAATAATGTGGAAGCCGTCTTATATTTTAAGATCCTAGGAGCTTGTGAAAAAAAACATGGTCACAAGCTTAGCATAGATCTCATAGGCCGTGCTCATCTTATGACACTCCTTTGGAGATCGGCCTCCAACGAGAAGATCAAAACGTTTTTGATCGCGGCAGACTCTTTGTGGCTAGCCTCATAGGCTCGCCTTGCGTGGCAGTTGACCTTTCATTAGGTGCGGTGGGAGAGGCCTTGGTAAGGTAACGAAACCTGTCGTCACCCGCCGTGGCCAAGCGGGGTTGCATATCCCAATTGGTAAAATTAGCACCACTCTTTTCTAACTTGCATCGATCCATGAAGGATCGAAGCCATGAGACATTTGTGAGAGTTGGAGCATAGGTGGTGGTGGACGAATTAGCATTTGCCATTGCGAATAAACAATTATGACTACAAATTTTAAAGACATAAAGGAAATGTCAACATTTATCATTTTAAATACTTGTAAACATTTATAACAAGTTTTAACATTTAAATAGTGACCTCTACCCAACTATTATAAATGATTCCGAGATCCAAATTCATATCAACTTGGGCACGGTAAGCCGATTCATCCCTCATTAACATAATTCGGTGGATTAACTCTTTAATCGATTCTACATTAGAACTCTCGGTCGATAATATTACATTAATATTTATCTTTAGCCCGGAACACCTGCGGCTACGGTCGCGAATACTTCCGTTGAGCTCAATCCAAATTTCGAAATAATAACATTTATTACCCCACTTACCCAACGTAACAAGTTTAGCACCCCGTTGAGCCGAGCCTACTTCCTTGCGAAATTGGGATTCATGGGTTCTACATTTGGTAAGGCTTGATCTCAATTATTTATTATGAGAGGTCTTGTCAATTTATAATCTATCATGTTAAAGTGAACTAAATCGATGAATTAACGATTATGTTAATTGACACGGTCGAATACTCGATAAATATGCATGTCATGTTATGGCGATTTGGCAATGCATGCGAACATATTAAATAAAATGCAAGCATAAAAATAAAAACTCCTAGTATTGCCTTTCCTAGAATAGAAAATCATATAATCTATTACAAGTTCGGAAACCAACTCCTTTGGTCCCTTGAACTTCATAAGCACGCCTCCCAAGGTCACCGTCTCTCTCTCGGAACTCCTTTCCGCATGGCACCGTCTTTGGGAAACTCCGGTTTTACAATTAGTTACAAAATATATAATAAAATTACAATAATTTCCTATTATACATTTGTAAAATAAAATAATACAATAAAAGTGATTCGAGATCACATTAAATTAAAACCGAATCAATATTCCCTTACATTTCGGGCAATATCGATTAAAACTAAGGCCATACAAGGAAAAATTACATAATTCCAAATTACATAAACCAAAATATGACCTTCATAAATTGAAAATATGACATTCATAAATAAAAATGCAGCATTATAATATGTATAAAACATGCTCATGTTAAATGCCAAATCGCTCTAATTAACGGTTTATATCGAATATAACCCGGTTTTACGGAAATGTGTGATAATAACACTTTAAAATCACCAAACAATACTTAAATCATATTTAAGTCCAAGTTAATTATCCCAACTCATTTAGGCCTCAAAATTTAGTCATCACTCAATTTTTGACAATAATTCAACTTGTTGTTGTATAATTGCTCATAATTAGACTTTAAAATCATATTTTAATCAAATAAATCCAAATTTAATTACAATAATTTCAAATTTTGAATTTTAAATTCTTGAACATTATGGAACATTTCCATGACACTCATAATGTCAAAAATCATGGTTTAAAAATTTCGAATCTGTTTTTGAGAAAAGTGGTTGCGCTTTATCGGTTTTATCAAATAAAATACCTAAAGCATGCAAAAATTAATCATATTAAATTTTAAACTTTAGATATGAAATGTGGGACATTTATGCAACCAGGAACAATTTTATCTTGTCATGAAATTTATTTTAGCTATATTTGCTAAATTACTCACTATTTATGCCATTTTTACATTAAAACTTCATAAATCATACTAGACAAATCACATCAGTCTGACATTTTCCAGTCTCATAGGAAAACATGCATGTAACAACATACTAAAATTTCATGGTCAGATTCAAATCGTAAGTATTTTTAACCATTTGACCTTTATTTATTTTATTTTATCATATAAAAATCATAAATCATACGAAATAAATCTAATTCACACGAAATTTTACATACAGTAAGTAAAATACATGTGTGATATTGAGTAAACATTTCAAAGTCAGAAGATAAGTCTAACTATTTTTAGCTTTTTAAACATCATTTTACTCATTAAAATGTAATAAAGATACTAAAAATCATATTTGAGCACTATAAATTTCCATAAATCATCAAAATGACCTAAATTCATCTTAGGACCAGAATATATTGACATGCAAATAACTTTATGATTTTATCTTATAAAACACAAATTACTAGTTTTCTTTAAGTTACATTAACTCGAAAAAACTATAAATCGATTATGCATGCAACAACCAAAGCTCTGATACCACTTGTAAGTTTCTTAAACTCAAATTAGACATTTCTAATATCATATTATTAATAGTTTACTCTTAAACTATATGAACCTTATGCATGCATAACAAAAGATAAGGAAAGAACAATTTCTTACATTGATTATGAAGTAATATGGGCACAATATTTGAACTCCTTTCAAATATTTTTCTTGAGCTATGAATATGAGGATGATTTCCAATTTCTTAGAATAGGAACACTCCAATTAGTTGCACCAAGACTACCCTTAATCATTATATAAAATACTACACTAGTATAATATAATAGATCCCTTAAAAGTGACTAATAAAGACTATTACTACTCTTAGTAATTTTATTAGTAAATATATGAACACAAGATGAACTTCTCAACTTCTTTTAGTGTGAGAATGTAGAGATGTAGAGAGATAAGTGTACATGCAAATTATGAGATGTTATGGTATATAATGAGAGGGAAAAACAAGCCCTCTTGTGGCTTATGAAAACCGGTCACACACACCCCACATGGGTGGGGTGTTGTCACTTCCAATTGTTCTTAACAATGTAAAAGGTTGAGTGTTGGTAATAGTTTTTGTGCATGATTATGTCTAATTCCTAATTAGAATAATACACAAAAATAATCACCCTCTTTGTACACTACCAAAACCGTTGCACCCTTGTAATATGGGTGTCCATTTTTTTTTTTGCAATTTGTCATTTGTCACAAGTGTGATTTGTGACATGTAACATGTAATTTTGCTTATAAATGTGCATTTAACCAATTTAAATGCAATTTCATAACAAATAAATTAGACTTAACATTTTAAGTCACATTTTATAATTACATATAAATAAAATGGGTCATCTCATATTTGTTTAAAATAATCTACAACAATTTGTAATTATAATTAACCAAATTAACTTATCTCAAATGTTTCATAAACATAATGCATTCTTAGTAATATAACAATTAAATTACCAAAATGAATCTTATTTAATCACATTACAATAAGATATAATTCTCACTTTAAACTTGTTCCAATTAAGGGATTAATTAATCTGTATCACTATACAATTAATTAATGTACATGACTTGGGGATTGTCCTTTAGGTGTGACCTCAAGGGATCAACTAATCACCACCGTCATACGACAGTAACGTCAAACTCAATTGAGTCAATCGTTACCGATTTATGTTGACCAGTTGACTATAATATTCATCATCCCTTTTGTATTCTTTATTATTGAGATTTAATTATGTGATCGCACTATTGTTGAGGACACTTACTCCAACAGAAAGTCGGGATCATTCATGTCTTCTTCTTCATTCTGTTCAACTCGCTCAGGCACATTATGTTCATCAAGTGCAACATGAACACTTTATTCTATGCACAAAGTTCTTTTGTTAAAAACTTTAAAAGCTTTACTATGATTAGAATAACCAACAAACACAGCTTTGTCACTTCGTGGATCAAATTTGCTTAAATTACTTTTTACATTATTATGAACAAAACATTTACTACCGAAGCAACGAAGATGAGCTATATTGGGTTTTCTCCCTCTTAAAAGTTCATAGTGAGTCTTTTTTAGAATTGGTCTAATCATAGCTCTATTGTGCACATAGCATGCAGCACTAATGGCTTCGGCCCAAAAGTTCTTAGGAAGGCCACTACACAAAAGCATAGTGCAAGCCATTTTCTCTAGTGTTCTATTCATACGTTCCACGACACCGTTTTGTTGTGGGGTTCGTGGTGCAGAAAAGTTATGTCTTACACCATTCTCCCTACAATATTCTATAAAAGTTTGATTATCAAATTCGGTGCCATGATCCGTACTAATGGAAACTAACTTTTTATCATACTTGTTTTGGGCAAGCTTCATTAGTACTACAAACTCATCGAAAGTTTTATCTTTACTAAATAGAAAGATAGGCCATACATACCTTGAGTAGTCGTCGACTAGGACGAATACGTACCTTGATCCACCACGGCTTCTAACTTTCATAGGTCCACACAAATCCATGTGTACCAACTCAAGTGGACGATATGTACTTACTACGCGTTTTGGTTTGAATGAAAATCTGATCTAACTTGTTTACATCAGGCACATGAGTCACACATCTTTTCTTGATTGAATTTGATTGAGTGTAAACCCTCAACTAAATCCCACAATTTGAGTTTCTTTAAAATTGTTGGACTGATATGTGCAAACCTCTTGTGCCACAAGCATGAATCATCTACAGTGGCTTTCATGCACGTAAAGGAACTTGTAGTAACTTTGTTTAAATCAATCATATACACGTTCCTTTTACGTAGACCTTCTAGAATAACATTACTAGTACCTTCAATTATGATGCGACAAACATTTGAATGAAAAACTATTTTATTGCCTTTGTCACATAATTGGGAGATACTTAGCAAGTTATGTTTAAGACCATCTACCAGATAAACATTATTAATAGCATGTGAAGGAGATCTACCAATCTTACCTACACCGATTATCTTGCCCTTCTTGTTGTCTCCAAAGATGACCTTGCCACCGTTGAAGGGCCCTAGTAAAAGAAAAAGATTCTTATTTCCGGTCATGTGTCTCGAACAACCGCTGTCGAGATACCATAGATTATTTTCTTTCACTATTATCTGCAAGGGAATCAAATACAGCTTTTAGGTACCCACGCTAAGTTGGGTCCTTTGTGGTTAGTGACTCTGTAAATTTGATCCTTCCTAACCCAGACTTGTTTTACAACTCTTTTAACATAGGGTTTTCTAGGTTTATTATAGTGACGCACACGAGGTTTAAATGTCTGCTTCTGATTCACATGCACTTTAGATTTTGAAGGTATAGATGTGTAATCGAAAGCTATGTCATAAAACCTCTGAACTCGTTATTTCTACATTCTTCACGTTGAAGATCAGGTTCAGACTCATCAATACTAGACACGTCATGTTCTTTGACAAAATTCGTTTGATTTTTATTATCATTGACATATTTAATGCAATCCTCTTCAACATGACCATTGTGACCACAATAATTGCAAATCAGATATTCTGAAAGATTGACATACTTCCTTCTTCTGAAATCACGATCAGAAGGAGTAGATTTGCACTTATCATGGTCCCTACAACTATAACATTCATGACCTAGACCCATCTTCATGTTATTGTTAGACTGTTCGGTAAGGAAGTTCAAGACTTTTTGACTTCCTTCCCATTTATCATGAACTTTTCGTGTATGTAAGAGCAGTTCCTTCAAAGACTGAATTTCTCTTTCACATGTCGAATGGTCTACATTCGAGTCTTTGGAGGGATTGTTCTTTTTATAGTTTTCACGAAAATCATTAAAACGTTTGTTCAAGATAAATTTCTCCTCATTATGTTGATCTTTGGCTTGGGAGAATTCAGCCTTTATATCTTTCAATTACTGAGAAAGAAAAGCGTTTTCTTTTTTGTGATCAATGTTATCAACTTCCTTTGCCTTAGCTTCAGATTTTAAAAGCTCATTGACTTTCTTCAATTCTAAAGTTATAGCTTCATTAGCTATAACTTTGGCTTGAAGATATTTAATGTTGACTTTAAACTCTGATATTATAGCTTCATTAGCTATAACTTTAGACTCAAGAGCTTCTTTCTCAACATTTGTCATGTCTGAAGTTGTAGCTGAAGTTGCCATAAATTTAGATTTGAGCTTTTTATCTTTGGCCTTCAGAAGTTTGTTTTCCTCAGCAATGTCAAGAATTTGTTCCTTAAAATCTTTTAAATCAATACTCTGTTCATGACAATGATCTAAGGCTTCTTCAAAATACTTAATCAAAGACTTCTTAGACAATTTCTTAACTTGCTTTTTAAGTTCAAGATGACTAACCTCTTCATCATCTTCTGAATCTGGTTCTGAATATGAATTGCCGACAAGGCATATCTCAGATTCACTCTCATTGTCGCTGTCAGAAATTAGGTCAAGACTGACGTTACTCAAACACAAGTTGGCGACTTCTTCTTCTTCTAACTCGTCGTCTTCTGTGTCGAGATCTCCCCAGCAATAAGCCATCATGACTTGTTTAAATTCCTTCTTGGTTTTGTCTCTTTGATTTTTGTCTTTGATTTTCTTCCAAGTAGGGCAATCCTTAAATCATATGATCATTGTCTCCACACTTGAAGCAACCACGACTTGAGAGAGACTCTTTTGACTCGATTGGCTTCTTATAAGATTTGATAGTGTTATTGTTAAACGTTTTTCCTTGTTTTTGATTAAAGAATTTTTTCTTAAAACGTCTAGCAAATAACACTGTTTCATCTTCAAGATCCGAGTCTTGTTTTTCACTAGAGTCGGCTTGTAAAGCCACTTTCTTACTATTACTATCGTTTGCCTCATCCTCATCAAGAGTAATCTCGTGAGCCATTAGGGTTCCGAGTAGCTATTGATAAGATACGTTAGATAGATCTTTACATTCCTCAATTACCGTCACCTTAGGTCTCAATCGTTTAGACAAGCTTCTAAGGATCTTTCTGGCAATTTCCTCGTAGTCAAAAGTTTTACCAAGATTTTTCAATTCATTAATGATACTAGAGAAGCGAGTGCATTTACTATCAAGCGATTCATTTTGCTCCATAGAGAACAATTTGTATTTCCGCATTAACAGTGCAATACGTTGCTTTTTGACAACAGTTGTCCCCTCATAGGCTAACTCTAGACCATCCCATATTTCCTTGGCAGTTGAGCTAGGTGAGAAACGGTCAAATTCAGTAGTAATCATGCCGTTTTGCAACAGGCTGATAGCTTTTGAATTTTTCTCAGCTTTCTTATAATCTGCCTCAACATAGTCCTCTTCTTTCTTTTCGGTGGAGGTGCCAGTAATAGATCCAAGATTTTTGACAAAATTTAAAAATTTGCTTATCATGCTTTGCTTGCTTGTTTACTATGCTATCATGTTACATTTCCCAAACTTAGAGCTTTCAAACCATAATGATTCAATATTCATTGAATTGTGCATACATGGGGAAGTCTTGTACACAGTAGGCATGGAATTAATCTATAGATGAGTACGCTTGATCTTGACATTTGGCAAGTTACATATATTGTAAGGTACAACCTCCTTAGGCTGGTACATCTATACCCAGTCTCATTTAGGTATGTGTAGTTCTCCTTGTGATATGTGTCATGTCAAAACGCATAAGTATGGTTCTCATTTCATTCCTATAAGCATTGCATTCATGATTCACTAAGATTTGAAGCCTTTTTCACTTTAATTTGCCCCTCAAAATTAGCCCCATCATACAAATGTTTCACAAAATAATAGCTACACATAAAAACTGCCTACCTTTTAAGCTAGTAGCTAGACTATGGTGTGTGGGTGCTCTTTTGAGAAGATTTGTTCTTATATGCCAAAGTGAATTTGGAAGAACCAAAATGTTTAAGAAGCAATGTTATGTTCAGAAAAGAAAAGAAAAAAAAATGAAATAGAAAAAAAAAGAAAAAGAAATAGAAAAAGAAAAAGAAATGAAAAAATAGAAGAAGTTGTGAGTATCTCCTCAAAATGTCAAGTCAATATACAGAAGGAGTTTACCCTTGTGTTTCGTGTGTAATAAGCCACTTGTTTAGACTGGCTTCGTTTATTCGTTTTGTGGGAATTAACCAAAAGTTTGGATTGAGTATTCATTTATCATTGGTCAGTTGCTAGCTCATTCTAACCTTCACATTGACCATAACTGTTTGTCCACCTTTCACCCATTTCCCAAAGCCTTCTTCCTATCTTTTCGGCTTCTTTTCTATGTGCATTGTGATCTTTGACTTGTGTTTTGAATTGTTTACCATATTAGACTGCGGACACATTTTCATAAGTCGTAGATAGGTGAGTGTCTCAAAAACATTTACACATAAAGAAATCACCTTTTACATACATGAGTGTTCGAGTGTACCGTTAGAGTCCATTTGTCAAAAGATCATGCAAGAGCTGAAAATCTATAGTGAAATTCTTTGTGCTACGCCGTTATGTAAATCTCAGCCATGTTTTTGTATCATTCTTGCCCACGTTGTTTTTGGGTTATGATTCATTATGTTTCCAAAGTTATACGTTGAGATTTGTTTCCTGATGGTGTAGTAACCAACGCTTGCAACCTTGTCCTGGTATTGTTTGTTATGTTTGCTTGAGGACAAGCAAAGGTTTAGCTTGGGGGAGTTTGATAAGTGAATATTTGTATGGTTTTAACCCCCGATTTAGCTCAGTTTTGTATGTCATTTGTGCTTTGTTAAGCCACTTTATGAGCTAATATCGTCTTCTATGCGAATTCATGTGTTCTAACCTGTTTTGTAGGGAAAGTGACGTTTCTACGCCCTTTTTCTATATTCCCGAGCATTTGCCTAGAACCCAACGATTTGAAGAAGCAAGCTTCACCAAGTGAAAGGCATTTAAAGAAGGTTCACTAATTCGAAAGAGAGAAGAAGCAAAGACAGTTTCGTAGTTATCGGAAGATCAATCAATTAGGCGAAAGAGTTCATCGCTTTACATCAAACCCTATCAACAAACCCGACTCAAGAGGTCAAGGGGGATGTTGGAAGTCAAGTCAAAGCGAAGGAAGATGAAACGACAGTCAAAGGACCTGGAATACAACTTGCCCGATCGGGTAAGTGTGTACGCGATCGGGTAAGTGTGCTGCTTCGAGAAAACGACGTCAACTTTCTATTTTTGTCCTATGTGTTTAATGCCCGACCTCTTCTCCATAAAACCCTAATGCTATATATAGATGCTCCAGCCCCTCTTCTCAAACACATCCATCTTACAATCCTCTTCTCTTCTCTTCTTACATTTCTCCTTAGATTAGGAGGAAGTGAGAACTAGTCTCTCTTCTCTCATTTTCTTCTTCTTTAGTCTTTAGTTCTTAGTTTATTTCTGTCCTTCCATATCAAAACTTTAGTTTAGATCAATAGGAATTTCATCTTTGTAGTCTACTTTGTTGGGTACAAGTGTTGTAATTCAAGGATCGATTATTATGTGCAAGGGATTTCTATTATTGTTATCACTTTCATTGTTGATCGTCACCTAGGTATTCCCACTTTATCCTTTGTTTAATGTCCTTTATCACTTTCTATTTAATTGTTATTTTCTATCTATATTGTCTTAGATTCATTTTCATGTTGTTATAATCGTAATTTCATTTATTAGATTATCAATTAGCGTCGTTATTATCGCCAAATAAAGAGTCAAAACCAAATAAACATGTCAATCCTAGTTTTCATTGTTAATATCATCTTAGATTTAAACATTATCATGAGTGAGTAGTCACCTTTCTAGGGTGTAGGGTAGTCATGTTAGATTGATTAAAAGATTTTAATTGGATAAAAGAAATTGTGCCTTTAAAACGTTGTGTCTATGCATGTTTGGATTGTAACGATAGTTAACAATTTATGGCCGGAAATAATCGACTAAAATGGAATTCTTTTCCAAGGTAGAGATACGCGAATTGAATAGACAAAGCATGACATGGTGGATTAAGATCTAGTAAATCGCCTAAAAAGCCTGCTAGACCATCTGATCTATGATTGTAATGAACACATCATTCTTACGAACTCACAATGAATTATTTGCAAATCCTAAATCCAATTTCATCAATATGTCAATCTACATGTGTGAACCTACTTCCCTAGATACTTTTTCATTACTTGCTTTATTGTTTTTATTTTGTTTTCATTTATGCTTTATATTAGTTTAGATATCAAAATCTCAAAACCCAGATATTCGTTAGATGAAACCCAATTGCGAGACATCTCACATTCTATAGGAAACACCATCTCCCTGAGGATCGACCCCTACTTCCCTAATTACATTAATTTGTTATTAGCCTAGTCTGGGTAAATTATCTTTGTATCGGGCTCGCGACAGGCCCGATCAAATTTTGGCGCCGTTGCCGGGGAGCACGGTTTAGTTTTCCTTTTTCTTGTGATTTTTATCGGAATTAGTTTTATCTAGTCTTTAGGGACCCAAATTCCTTTAGACCTCTCTTGATTTTTCATCTTAGCTTTCAAATCTTATGCCCAGATCTTCTAGACTAAGGACCTCTATCTCTTTAGACCCAGATCTAGAAAGAACTCTGCGTAGGAAACGAAAGCTATTCAACGAAATCTCAAAAGCTTCTGATACTTCAAGTTTAGACCATATTCGTGAGATATACTCGGATATTTTATCTAATCTTGAAGGAGAAGAAGATCCATTCTCATCTCCATTCTCAAAAACCAACCAATTTTCAATCAACATTCCATCTTCATCTTCACATTAGGAAATGGTTCGACTTTCAGACCATTCCAAACCCACCGCAGAAACACTTCCAAGGGTTATTGCTACACCCCAAATCACAGCCCAAAACTTTGAAATCAAACATGCCTTCATTAACCTTATAGAAAGAAGCCAATTTAGTGGCAATGCCACAGAAGATCCCAACCTTCACATCCAAAACTTATGTGACTATTGCTCCACTATTAGACAAGCTGGAGTCACCTAAGGGCAAATTAGAGAGATGCTCTTCTCATTTTCTTTGAGGGGTAAGGCAAATTTGTGGATACATAGCCTTGATAAGGTTACATTAGGTATCACCGATTGGGAGAGTTTAGCTCTTGCCTTCTACCAAAAGTACTTTCCTCCAGAAAAGACCGCTTTGTTGAGAAGTCAAATCACTGGTTTCCGACAAGGGGATGATGAGAGGCTATATGAAGCTTGGGAGAGATACAAGGACTTGCAAAGAGAGTGTCCTCATCATGGGATAGATTCATGGCTCCTTGCCATCACATTCTATAATGGGTGTTATATAGAGTCTCGTCGTATCCTGGATTCTGCTAACAATGGAAGATTTGATCAAATTAATGTTGACATTGCTCACACTACCATTGAATCCATGGTAATTCACGATTCTCAATATGGAAATTCCCGCTCCATACCATTGAAACCTAAGCAAGAGGACCCCACTTTGACACTTTTACAAGCTCAAGTAGCCCTTCTCACACAAAAGTTAGAACAATTCCAATCCTCTACATTTCAACAGAGTGACCATGGTGTAAGTAAACTTGAAGCCATGATGCTGCAATTGGCTCAAAGTCAAGACATCATAATAGCTCAATTCCAAGAGAGTGATCAAGCTAAGGATGCCGCCATCAAATTGTTGGAAGCTAAAATTTCCCAATATGCCTCTTCTAATACTCACCAAAACCAAGGGCAGCTACCTTCCCAATGTTACCAACCTCACGAAACTGTAAATGCCATTTCCTCGAGAAGTGGTAAGCATAATGATGAGCCCGTGGTTGTTGATGTTGAAGACAAGGTGCCTATGTCGAAAGGGAAAGAGCCCGAGATCCCTATTGAGATCAAAATCCCATTTCCCCAAAGATTAGCCAAGCAGAAGCAGGAGGCAAAGTATGGTAAGTTCCTTGACGTCGTCAAGAATTTAAAGGTAACAGTCCCTTTCATTGAATTGCTTTCCCAAGTTCCTTCTTATTCCAAGTTTATGAAGGAAGTCCTCAAAAAGAAGAGATCCTTCAATGAGATGAAGACCGTAGCTTTCACTGAAGAGTGTAGTGCACTCTTGCAAAATCAGTCTCCACCAAAACTTAAGGACCCTGGTAGTTACTCCATCCTTTGCACTATAGGCACGTATACCATTGATAAGGCCATTTGCGACCTAGGTGCTAGTGTAAGTGTCATGCCATTTTCTATGTTTGAAAAACTTAACATGGGTGCTTTAAAATGCACTAATATTACTTTTCAAATGGCGGACCGTTCTCTAAAACAACCTATGGGTGTTTTAGAAGATGTGCCCGTCAAAGTTGGTAAGTTTTTCATCCATGTTGACTTTCTAGTACTTGACATGACCGAGGACTCTCAAATCCCAATCATTTTGGGAAGACCCTTTTTGCACACCACTGGTGCAATTTTTGATGTCAAGAATGGGAAGTTGACATTAGAAATAGGAGATGACAAGGTGACCTTTAGCAAAAATTCCACCGTAAGAAGTCCTGTGTTAGAAGAACCTTGTTATGTGCTTAATGTTGATGACTCTTCTATTGTTTCTTCTATGCCTCGATCCTTACTGACGGATCCGCTGGAGGCACATGTTAGTGTTGATTCTCTTGCAGGTGAGAATACTAAAAGCACTACTGCTAAAAGTGCTAGAAGGAGCTATTCTCGGAAAAGCTTGGAATGGATGGAGAATGTAAAGAATGTTATGATGATGAGCTTGGATGATAGTGAGCTTAAATATAAAGGATGATTTCAAAGAACGAAATGGAGTCTAGCAAGACTTTTAAATTGCGCTTCTCGGGAGGCAACCCGTGTTACTTTTGTTTTTGCATTTTTATTTTTGGATTCCCTTTTTCGTTGATTAGGATTTATTTTGCAGATGAAAGAGTTTTTGAAGAATCTATAAAGACCTTCCTTGTCAAGTCTAAAAGACTAGCTTGGGGGAGTCCGCGCTGACTAGTAAGCTTCACTCTTCTTTCATTTTTCCTTTTCCCCATTAAGCATCTCATTGCATATTTAGTCTTTGTGCTCACATTGAGGACAATGTGATGTTTAGCTTTGGGGAGGGATTGCATTTTCCCATTTTGCATTTTAGTTGATTATTTTTTGAATTTTGAATAAAAGAAAAAGAAAATTTTTGAGAAAATTTAAAAATTTGCTTTTCATGATTTGCTTGCTTGTTTACTATGCTATCATGTTACATTTCCCAAACTTAGAGCTTTCAAACCATAATGATTCAATATTCATTGAATTGTGCATACATGGGGAAGTCTTGTACACAGTAGGCATGGAATTAATCTATAGATGAGTACGCTTGATCTTGACATTTGGCAAGTTACATATATTGTAAGGTACAACCTCCTTAGGCTGGTACATCTATACCCAGTCTCATTTAGGTATGTGTAGTTCTCCTTGTGATATGTGTCATGTCAAAACGCATAAGTATGGTTCTCATTTCATTCCTATAAGCATTGCATTCATGATTCACTAAGATTTGAAGCCTTTTTCACTTTAATTTGCCCCTCAAAATTAGCCCCATCATACAAATGTTTCACAAAATAATAGCTACACATAAAAACTGCCTACCTTTTAAGCTAGTAGCTAGACTATGGTGTGTGGGTGCTCTTTTGAGAAGATTTGTTCTTATATGCCAAAGTGAATTTGGAAGAACCAAAATGTTTAAGAAGCAATGTTATGTTCAGAAAAGAAAAGAAAAAAAAATGAAATAGAAAAAAAAAGAAAAAGAAATAGAAAAAGAAAAAGAAATGAAAAAATAGAAGAAGTTGTGAGTATCTCCTCAAAATGTCAAGTCAATATACAGAAGGAGTTTACCCTTGTGTTTCGTGTGTAATAAGCCACTTGTTTAGACTGGCTTCGTTTATTCGTTTTGTGGGAATTAACCAAAAGTTTGGATTGAGTATTCATTTATCATTGGTCAGTTGCTAGCTCATTCTAACCTTCACATTGACCATAACTGTTTGTCCACCTTTCACCCATTTCCCAAAGCCTTCTTCCTATCTTTTCGGCTTCTTTTCTATGTGCATTGTGATCTTTGACTTGTGTTTTGAATTGTTTACCATATTAGACTGCGGACACATTTTCATAAGTCGTAGATAGGTGAGTGTCTCAAAAACATTTACACATAAAGAAATCACCTTTTACATACATGAGTGTTCGAGTGTACCGTTAGAGTCCATTTGTCAAAAGATCATGCAAGAGCTGAAAATCTATAGTGAAATTCTTTGTGCTACGCCGTTATGTAAATCTCAGCCATGTTTTTGTATCATTCTTGCCCACGTTGTTTTTGGGTTATGATTCATTATGTTTCCAAAGTTATACGTTGAGATTTGTTTCCTGATGGTGTAGTAACCAACGCTTGCAACCTTGTCTCGGTATTGTTTGTTATGTTTGCTTGAGGACAAGCAAAGGTTTAGCTTGGGGGAGTTTGATAAGTGAATATTTGTATGGTTTTAACCCCCGATTTAGCTCAGTTTTGTATGTCATTTGTGCTTTGTTAAGCCACTTTATGAGCTAATATCGTCTTCTATGCGAATTCATGTGTTCTAACCTGTTTTGTAGGGAAAGTGACGTTTCTACGCCCTTTTTCTATATTCCCGAGCATTTGCCTAGAACCCAACGATTTGAAGAAGCAAGCTTCACCAAGTGAAAGGCATTTAAAGAAGGTTCACTAATTCGAAAGAGAGAAGAAGCAAAGACAGTTTCGTAGTTATCGGAAGATCAATCAATTAGGCGAAAGAGTTCATCGCTTTACATCAAACCCTATCAACAAACCCGACTCAAGAGGTCAAGGGGGATGTTGGAAGTCAAGTCAAAGCGAAGGAAGATGAAACGACAGTCAAAGGACCTGGAATACAACTTGCCCGATCGGGTAAGTGTGTACGCGATCGGGTAAGTGTGCTGCTTCGAGAAAACGACGTCAACTTTCTATTTTTGTCCTATGTGTTTAATGCCCGACCTCTTCTCCATAAAACCCTAATGCTATATATAGATGCTCCAGCCCCTCTTCTCAAACACATCCATCTTACAATCCTCTTCTCTTCTCTTCTTACATTTCTCCTTAGATTAGGAGGAAGTGAGAACTAGTCTCTCTTCTCTCATTTTCTTCTTCTTTAGTCTTTAGTTCTTAGTTTATTTCTGTCCTTCCATATCAAAACTTTAGTTTAGATCAATAGGAATTTCATCTTTGTAGTCTACTTTGTTGGGTACAAGTGTTGTAATTCAAGGATCGATTATTATGTGCAAGGGATTTCTATTATTGTTATCACTTTCATTGTTGATCGTCACCTAGGTATTCCCACTTTATCCTTTGTTTAATGTCCTTTATCACTTTCTATTTAATTGTTATTTTCTATCTATATTGTCTTAGATTCATTTTCATGTTGTTATAATCGTAATTTCATTTATTAGATTATCAATTAGCGTCGTTATTATCGCCAAATAAAGAGTCAAAACCAAATAAACATGTCAATCCTAGTTTTCATTGTTAATATCATCTTAGATTTAAACATTATCATGAGTGAGTAGTCACCTTTCTAGGGTGTAGGGTAGTCATGTTAGATTGATTAAAAGATTTTAATTGGATAAAAGAAATTGTGCCTTTAAAACGTTGTGTCTATGCATGTTTGGATTGTAACGATAGTTAACAATTTATGGCCGGAAATAATCGACTAAAATGGAATTCTTTTCCAAGGTAGAGATACGCGAATTGAATAGACAAAGCATGACATGGTGGATTAAGATCTAGTAAATCGCCTAAAAAGCCTGCTAGACCATCTGATCTATGATTGTAATGAACACATCATTCTTACGAACTCACAATGAATTATTTGCAAATCCTAAATCCAATTTCATCAATATGTCAATCTACATGTGTGAACCTACTTCCCTAGATACTTTTTCATTACTTGCTTTATTGTTTTTATTTTGTTTTCATTTATGCTTTATATTAGTTTAGATATCAAAATCTCAAAACCCAGATATTCGTTAGATGAAACCCAATTGCGAGACATCTCACATTCTATAGGAAACACCATCTCCCTGAGGATCGACCCCTACTTCCCTAATTACATTAATTTGTTATTAGCCTAGTCTGGGTAAATTATCTTTGTATTGGGCTTGCGTCAGGCCCGATCATTAATTAATCAAAGTAAGCACTATCAATGAAATATTGAAAATAAAGAAAGTAAAGAGAGGCACACGGATTTTTGTAGTGGTTCAGTTTCACAAGTCGAAACCTACGTCCACTATTCTCGATTAATAATCTTTAGTACCTTTCTCCGGATTACAAAAATTTTCAACCCACTCGTATAATCAACTATGATTATAACTCAAGGTGAGTATCGCTAAATACTCTATACTATCTTACGTTAATAAGAAGGTACAATATAACTCACACAAATTCTCGTTAAAGAATAAGTACGATTATGTAATGTACTATTATCTAATAACGTATTTCACGTGAGCGATTGACAAAGATTGATGCACGACTATTTTGAAAAACAAACACTTAAAATAATTAATATTTTGCTCAATGTTTGCTTTGAAAACGATTAATAAAAAAATCTCTCAATGTGTATGTAAGTCGTTCGTTGTATGTATGATTGAGATAGAAGGAGTATTTATAATAGAAGCATAGGAGATAAAAATCTAAAACCCTAGCTTAATATTTAAGAAAGATATTTATCTTTAATATCTTAAAATATTATTTGGTTTATTTTTTAGAAATATATTTATCTTTAATATCTCAAAATATTGTTGAAAAGATATATTAGAATCCTAGGTTAAGGTAAACAAGGAAAACAACCTAAGTTGGCCGAAATTCCTATCTACACGAAACCCTAGGAGCACGCAACCCTAGGAGGCACAATCCTTGGTTTACACGATACCCTAGGTGGCTCAAACCCTAGGTGGGCTTTTTAGGTTAACAACAAATTGAGATAGAATATATTAGAAACCCTAGGTAGCATGACAACTCATAAGTTGTATTACTAACCAATAGATTCTCATAAATACATCCTCTATTAAAACTTTTGATAAATATAAAAATACTCTTTCTATATTTGAAAACATTTAAAATATTTATTTCCAAAATCATGCGTCAACTTTTATCATCCAAAGTTATAGGTCCAAGCTATAACTTTGAACTTTAGTATGTAAAGTTATAAGTGAGTCATAACTTTACAAACTTAAAATCACTCAAATGGAATAGTTACCGAATGACGACATATACTATCTAATCTTCACAAAGATCTTCAGTATACGGATCATCTCTTCATCTTGATCACAAAGACCCTTCATCTTGAGTCTTGTGTTATTTGAAGTAGATCTTGCTTGAATTTTTTCTTGAAAGTTATAACCAAGGTAGCTATAACTTTGCATATGAACTTCCAAAGTTAATCCTGAAGTTTTTATAACTTTGTCTCACATATCTTGTCAAAGTTATGCCTAAAGTTCTTATAACTTATGTCTTCTTTCTTGTAATTGTTGTTAGCTATGATAAGACTAAAACACACAATTACATGCATACTATATATCAAGTAACGCACATTATCAAGTAAACACATGTCATTATCAAAACTATAAAATAAGTCCAATATATAGCGTGTGAGGACCGCAAAGCCAGGAGTAACCCAGTCCTACCAACCTAGACTACTCAAATTAGACAAAAAGGGAAGAAGCTTCGTCGACAGCCTCTCCCCCTTGTCGCTGAAGTTGATCGAAGACAAGAACCACCACAGCCAAAGTCAAGCCCTCTGCTCATGTGTACAAAGAGGAGGAGGTACCATCTCCCCACCTATCCTCACTCTCGTTGGAGTCCTACCCGCAAAGTAGTCTTTTATTCAGTTTTGAACTCTTTTTTCAGTTTTATCTGAAGTTTAATGCTTTGTTTTATCCAAATAGATTGTTTGACAATGTTGAAACCTATTAAAGTGGACTAGATTAACATTATATTTTGTCCATGGTCACTTAATGAGGCGACGTCTCTGAGTGACTAGATTTTAACTCGATTGATGGTGTGTTCAACCACTATATGGTCATAATGATGACTGGTCGATTACATAGGCAGAATGTAAGGCAATCTGTCGGACAATGACTATTTATAGAATCCTCACGTTACCTGGTCGTGGTAAGGATTTCTATATATTCCTTAGAGTCAATTATTTAGACTTGCGACTATTTGTCTGAGTTCATGTAGTTTTCCAGTGGCTTTGGTTTTTGTCCTAGGTCGCGCCTTAAAAAGAGGCTGAAGGATTTTTACTGGGTCATTGTGATCTATATCGAACACGGAGAATAGTTCAATGTGATTGTCCACCCTCGTCAAGGTTTAATATCTCAAGGCCACTCGATGAGACGTGACTGGAAATGCGTGGCCACGCTCGGATATGAAGTCTATAGTAGATTATCCAGTCATACAGTCATTCTCTAGATCGAGGAAACCACTCTTAATATGATCGTGTGCAAGTACGACCTGAAAGACACCTTTCATTGAGTGCGAGATTATAAGGGACAAGAGAATTGGTAGCGCGTACTTGTATCAGACAAGTGGGAGATTGTTGGAGTGAGTGTCCTCCTCAATAATGCGTCTACATAATAAATCTCTAAAAGGAATATCAGGGATATAATAACTTATTATATGTCAGTTGATCAACGTAAATCGGTAACGCTCGGCTAACTAGAGTTTGACGTTACTGTCATAAGACGGCAGTGATTGACTGATCCCTTTCGGTCACACCTATAGGATGATGCCCAAATAGAAAAATTAAGTTATATATGATATAATTATAACCTTGTATAAATTGACTTATAAATAGTCAAAGTGAATTTATTTTGATGACGAGTTACGAACTCGGGCCAAAGAATTTTATTATTCAACTATATGATAATTGATTAATAGACGAAATTTAGTAATTAATAGTTAATTAGCTAAATTATTATATTATGTGTATATATTGTGAGGTAGTGGTAACCAGCTAATAAATATTAGAGTAAATTGATAATTAATCCCTTATAAGATTTCTTTTTCTAAACTTACTCCCTTATAAGCTATTTTGCTAAAATTACTCCCTTAAATATACACTTTTATCGAAAGTTGCTTCAAATTCCAATTTCAGTCACTTATTTAGTTTGTTTTGAACTCTCCCTCCATTTGTCTACATCCCTTTAATTTTCAAAGTATATATTGACCAATGTACAAACGAAATAAGTTCAAAATAGACAAAATAATTGACTTAAATTGGACTTTTGAAGTAATTTTTGATAAATGTGTATCTTTAGGGAGTAATTTTAGCAAAACAACTTATAAGGGAGTAAATTTAGAAAAGTGAATCTTATAAGGGTGTAATTATTAATTTACTCTAAATATTACAAAGAGTTGTAATATTAGCTAAATGAGTATTTTATAACCCATTATTTATTGATATAATGGTCAAATATTACTTAAAAGTTAAGTGTACAATAATTAATTACTTGTATTATTTAATTATTAAATAAGCCAATTAACATTCAATTATAATAGATATTTAAAAATTTAGTCTTATAAATATTTGTGGGACAAATATCAAAAGTCAAAAATGGACTCAAATACTTATAAATGGACCAAAATAATGCATGGATGGTCTATGTTATAATTAGGCCATTTTCCACTATATTCTGGCATGGATGACATAATATTGCACCATATTATTGTCTATATATTCTCACCTATACACACATAACAGTGGTTTAATTTTTGAACAGAAAAACACTAAACTTTGCTCTCCTTTGTTGGTTCCATCAAAGAAGAAAAAGGAAGAATATTTCTTCATCTTCTTTATCATATTTGATCAAATAGTTGATCAAATTCTTCATCAAATAAAATCACATAACAATAATATACATTTACTAATATTATTAAAGTAATATTATTACATAATAAACAAGGTTACTTAGCTTACTAAACTATCTAGTTAATAATTAGTAAGTTTTTGGGCTAATCTTGGGTGCTTCCTTAAGGAGGCTTTCTAGTTGGAAGCTCACAAAGGTTGGAGGATCATCGCAAGCAAGTAGATTGTTCATAAAACAACAAATTTTTTGTTGTTTTATTTCCTTTATAACAATGTAAGGAATTGTTTCTTATTTTCTTTTAGATTATGCATTTTTGTTTGCATGCATGTGATTATAAGACCAAAATATAAATTAATTAGTAATTTTATATGTCATTAGAAGTGTCTAATGAGGTCTTTCACTAACAGATGGTAGGCCCAGTATGCATTTCACTTGTACCATTTACCTTGTAGATAAGCAGGTGGATCTGGAGTTGGACCAATAGAGTTCTATTTTCCATGGGCTATGAGCCTCTGGAGAGCGTGAGTGTAGGTACACCCAATATCAGTGAATACCCTAGGTTTTTGGTGTTGTGTGCCTTTAGGAGCTCCTCCCGAGAGTCTAATGGATTGAATGTGATTGGAAGAGATAGATTCCTTTGCCCTAGAAGAAGAGGCACCATGGTACCCCTTAGGATTTTCAACCTCGGCCACCCGAACATCATCTTCGATTTTTATTCCGACTCGAATAAGTTCCTTAAACGAGCCAAAGTTTTGGTAGTTGATAGTATCTCGGTATACGGGTCGTCGGTTCTTAACGAATTTGTCCACAATTTCAGTTTCTTCTGGACTTCTTTATAGCTTCACGCTTTTAGCGCGCCATCGGTTCCGGAATTCAGTAAACCCCTCCCTCTCGTTCTGATTCATCATTGTAACACGCTTGATTTTATCATATTGAGTAATTTAATAAATCGTTGAATTTTATAATTCTCTTCTCTTTTTATTTGTTAAAATAACTTTAAATTGCTAATTTATTATTAGCTTTTAATTTTATGAGAATCGCATTTTTATTCTAGTTTGGTCAAACCCGTTTCATAATTGTCCGTTTGGAGTCCAGAATTGGATTCTACACGAAATTCTATTGGAAACAATTCCACTTTGCTTTTGGGCCAAAAAAACCTATGGACCTCTTATAAGGTATCCAAACTCAATTTTCTACGTTTACTACCCTTATTTTTCATCGATTACATCTCCCTTCTTCGTCCCTTCAAATCTGGAATTTCCTCCACTAAAGCTCATTCCTCTTCCTTCATTAAAACTCTCATAAAACATTCATTTGTCGACCAAATTTAGATTCGTTTGTTGTTGTTGTTTTGGAATCCCCTCTCCTCCCTCTTCCTTTCTATCTAATAAAGTTTCATCTTTGATGCCTTCCAAAAATCCCATCTTTTTTTAGAAATGGATTTCGTCGTAAAGTTCTGATTTTTACTTGTCTCGGAGGAAGCTATGAAGGCCGGAGAAAGAATCTCTTTCTTTATTATAAGAATATTGTAAGCTTAGAAGATGCTTAACAAGGTAATGTTGATGGGTTTATCGATATAATATTTTATGTGTTTTCTGTGTGTTTTAGGGTAGTATTTATGAGAAAGACGAATTCTTTGTTAGCTTTTGGTAGGAATTGATGCTCTCATATGTTGAAATATTGAATGTTGATAGGGTGGTAGTTGATCTACCCTTTTGTTAATTAACTGTGTGTTAAAGTCATTAAGGTTTGTTGAATTAACTCCCTTGATACTTGTTTTGGATGCTTTGCGACTCACGCGATGTTGGAATGTTGTTGAGTGTCGGAATTTGAGTCGATATTACCCTTTTGGCTGAGTTTCGAATGTTTTAAACACTTGTTTGTGTTGTCCCGTGGCCTACTCGACCAAGTAGGGTGACCCACTCGACCGAGTTGAGGTCACTCGACTGAGTACTTGAGCTACTCGACCGAGTGCCCTCAAAACAGAAGCCCCTGATTGTCCAAAACTCGACCGAGTGTTATGATCACTTGACCGAGTACCATTTTCAGTCGACCTAGTGGAGGTCACTCGACCGAGTGGTATTGTCACTCGACCGAGTGCCTACTGAGTGACTGACCAACTTTTCTAAAATAGTCATATCGTCCTTGTTTCTTGCTTGTTTTGGGCTTGTGACCTACTGTTGGAACCGTAAGCAAATAAGATATCACCTCCATGTGGAATTACTTCATTATCTTCTATATGACTAAAGTTATGACTGTTTAAAGTTGACATTTGTCTTATATGGTTTCCAAACATGTTGTTTTGAGATGAGCTTTATGTTTCTTATTGATTATGCTCTATAAACCTTGTATAATGCTTATGTATCATGTATTCAATCGTTTTTTTTTTTTATCATTGTTACATTTATCTTATGCCTTATTCACATGTTTAGTGACGGTTTTGGATGTTTAGCTCATTTGAGTCATGTATATCTTGAGTAGTTCGTTGAGTCTTAGTTGTTGGATGATATTGAACTCTCATTTCCCGATTGTACCTTGATACTTGTTAGCCTTTATGTCGGAGCGATATAGGTACATTCAATTGTATGTTAGTGGGGATATGACAACGTTGTTAGGAGGCGAACTGATGAGGTTAATTTCACGTGTCGTTAATTCCGCTAATTAGCTATGGTCAAATAACAATTTATATCTCCTAAACAAACACAAACTATCTTAAATAAAGGTAGTAAATGGTAAGAATAGGGTCGAACCCAAGAGAATGCGGGATTAACTAAATTAACTAATTCAGACTCTTGTTAAAAACCAATTAACAAAACTAATTACTCTAATCACAAATTAAGACACTAATTAAGACACAAACTTAAATTAGTTACAAACTATGATATTAACAATGACAAAAACATGTAGGATAACACATATGGAGAAAGTTTGATTTGAGAAATTCATTAACAAGTCTAAAATAACCAACAAGTACTTAAGATTCAAATATTCAAATATAAAGAAACAACTTAGTGTAATTTTCCCAAGTTCCCAACAATTACCAAAGTAAAAACTCTTCCTTTCCTCTCTTCTCTAGTTATCTAATATAAGTTTCTAAGAAATTAGTCAACATGGATTAATTCAACCAAAGATGACCATTTACAACCCAATTTACACCCATTAAAACATGAGGCCAAATCAAAGATGCAAGCTTTATGAACAAAACCAAAGAAACAAGCTAGAATCATGTAATAAAACACTAAACCATGTTCTAACCACACACTAAACCAAATTCCACTCAAAAGATTCCAACTTTAAACCAAAGTTGCAATCTTTCAAGGTTGCTTCAACAATATGAAGACAAATTAACCAAAATTATCTAGACAAAGCACTAATTAAACAAACACTTGCTAAGATGGTTAGTCTCAACAATAATTCATTCAACAATGGAAAATAAACATGAGAAAATGGTATTAAATAAATAAGAAGAGGTTCAAAGAGTCTTACAATGCTAAAAGAGGAAAACTTGTTCAATTACACTAAGAAATGGAAGATTAGCTACCCATAATCTAGAATTACAACCCAAAAATAAAGTTCAACTCAAAGTTCCAAGCCAAAATGAAGAACCAAAAATTCAGAGAATTCTAATGTGTTTTGTTGTGGAATGTTGTGGAAATTCATGGTATCTTTTCTCTCTCTACAATCTGGTTCTTTTATACCCTTGGCTCGAAAACCTAGGGCCTTCGAGAAATGGGACTCAAAATGACGAGACGGAGAATGAAGAAGTACGTGTCCTAGACCAGGACACTGGCAGCGCCCACGGATGCCGGCAGCGTCGTGGGACACCGGCAGCGTTTTACACTGCCAGTTTTTACTCTTGGTTGCTCGCCTTGACTTTTGTTGACCCCTTTGAATGCTAGTCTCGCCTTGACTTCCATTGACCCTTTGGACTTGCTTTTCTTGCATTGATAATTTGCTCCTAGCCCACTCCAGTTGTCGGGTTTGGTCTCGGGTCTCGGGTTTGACTTTGACTTTTGTTGACTTCCGGGCTTGACTCTAAAATTTGACTTAAAAATACCAAATAACAACATAATTACAAGGACTAAGGTTGGCATAAAATGATGCTAACGACCCGTAAAAAGTACATTAAACGGACCTAATAAACACTACTAAACACGACACATTTTGGTGTTGTCAAATACCCCCACACTTGGACTTTTACTCGTCCAGAGTAAAACTCGAGATTAGCAAGACAACCACAAGTCCAAACATAGCATGTGAAGGTAATGACCACTCTTCCCTCACCACTACCTTCTTATATCTCCCTCAAAACACAACCACCTATTAAAAAAAAATGACTCAAAGTTGTTGTGACACACTCTTCCCTTACCACTTCCTACGTACTTATAACTCCCTTAATACAATACTCGACACACCACCAACTCCGACTCATCCACACATCCTCTCCTTATACTGCGAGATGGTAATGGTCACTCTGACCTTATCCCAATGTAGAAGCAAAGTGACCGACAAGAACTCCTATGAATCTCACAACTACTTATATCGCCCCCTTATCACTCCACAAATGTAAAGCATGGTCACTTGGTTGGCCCCAAACTACACAAATTGCACAACCAAGCAACCCACAAAATAAATCCACCGATTTGGAACCAATATTGTGTGACTCAAAGAAAAATAGAAAAAAAATCCTAAGCTAGCCTCCTTCCAAATTCCTCCTTATTTCTCCCTTCTTTTCCCTCCAAAATTCCTCTTCATCGGAAGTATTTTGCTCAATTGTTTTTTCTTTTCCTTTTTTTTCACTTTTTTTTTCTTGAAAATCCCTCATTTTGCCTAAGGTTACTTTTCGGGTTGTCATCTTAGCTTTTCCTTTCCTCTCATTGGTGGCTCGCAACTCGATTTTTCATTTTACCTGGAACGCCCTTTCGGGTTTTCATTCCGTCCACCCTTGTGGGTTTTCACCTAGCCGGGATTTTCAATTTTTTTCTTTTCTCTTTTTTTTTTTTCTTTTTTTCATTTTTTTCATGTTTTTTTTTTCAAAACAAACGCTAAAGAATGCATCAAAACAAAACAAAATATATATACAATCCTCTCCCCCACACTTAGATTATAGAATGTCCTCATTGTAGGGGAAAGGTGGGATGCTTCATCAATTGTTAAAATGAGAAGAACCCGAGACACCTTCTCGGTTTCTCCTCCTCTCTCTTTCTTCTCTTACTCTTCTTCTCCTCTCTAGGCCTTCATGAAGGGCCTCTTGTGTGTAAGGAGTGGAGTAGCCTGGGTTTTGTTGGTGATCAGGCCTGTCGCAAGCCCAATACAAAGATAATTTACCCAGACTAGGCTAATAACAAATTAATGTAATTAGGGAAGTAGGGGTCGATCCTCAAGGAGATGGTGTTTCCTATAGAATGTGAAGTGTCTCGCAATTGGGTCTTATCTAACGAATTTCTGGGTTTTGGAGTTTTGAATTCTAAACTAATAAAAAGCATAAATAAAAACAAAATAAAAGCAAACTAAAATGAAAACAATAAAGCAAATGATGAATTAACAATGATGAAGAGTATCTAGGGAAGTAAGTTCACACATGTTGATTGATATATTGATGAAGTTGGAATTAGAACATGCAAATAATTCATTGTGAGTTCGTAAGAATGATGTGTTCATTACAATCATAGATCAGATGGTCTAGCAGGCTTATAGGCAATTTACTAGGTCTTAATCTACCATGTCAAGCTTTGTCTATTCAATTCCCGTATCTCTACCTTGGAAAAGAATTCCATTCTAGTCAATGATTTTGGCCAAAAACCGTTAACTATCATTACAATCCAAACATGCATAGACACAACGTTTTAAAGACACAATTTCTTTTATCCAATTGTCATCTTTTAATCAATCTAACATGGCTACCCTACACCCTAGAAAGGTGACTACTCACTCATGATAATGTTTAAATCTAAGATGATATTAACAATGAAAACTAGGATTGACATGTTTATTAGATTTTGACTCTTTATATGGCGATAATAACGACGCTAATTGATAATCTAGGAAATGAAATGACGATTATAACGATACTAAATGAATCTAAGATAACATAGATAGAAAATAACAATCAAATAGAAAACAATAAAGGACATTAAACAAAGGATAAAGTGGGAATACCTAGGTGACGATCATAAACGAAAGCGATAACAATAATAGAAATCCCTTGCATAGAATAATCGTTCCTTGAATTACAACACTTGTACCCAATAAAGTAGACTACAAAGATTGAAATTCTTATTGATCTAAGATAATATTTTGATGTAGAAGGGACAGAAATAAACTAAGAACTAAAGACTAAAGAAGAAAAAAATGAGAGAAGGGAGGCTAGTTCCCCCTCCTCCTAATCTAAGGAGAAATGTAAGAAGAGAATTGTAGAAAGGAGTGTTGAGAAGTGTGGCTGGAGCTCTATTTATATAGCATTAGGGTTTCGTGGAGAAGGGGTCAAGCATTAAACATATAAGACAAAAATAGGAAGTTGAAGCAATTTGTGCGGATCAACAGGGATACCCGATCGGGTACACCACTTACCCGATCGGGTAAGTTGTATTCCAGGTCCTTTGACTAACGTTTCATCTCCCTTGGCTTTGACTTGACTTCCATCATCCCCCTTGACCTATCCAATCGGCTTTGTTGATAGGGTTTGATGTAAAGCGATGAATTCTTCCGCCTAATTGATTGATCTTTCGACAACTGCGACATCGTCTTTACTTCTTCTTTCTTCTGAATTGTTGAACCTTCTTGAAATGCCTTTGTCTTGGTCAAGCTTGCTTCTTCAAATTGTTGGGTTCTCGGCAAATGCTCGGGAATATAGAAAAAGGGCGTAGAAACGTCACTTTCCCTACAAAACAGGTTAGAACATAGGAATTCGCCTAGAAGACGATATTAGCTCATAAAGTGGCTTAACAAAGCACAAATGGCATACAAAACCGAGCTAAATTGGGGGTTAAAATCATACAAATATTCACTTATCAGTTGGTTGGTCATGCCGAAAAGTGAGATAGCCAAACCATACACATCCTCTTGTGCCACCGCATCTTCATACGAATCTTGAAGGTAGATGTGGTGGCGCTCATTTTGAGCTTGGAAATGGTTTGTGGCTTGCTCCCTCCAAGCATTTTGTGCCGCCCACATGTCATTTTGTTCTTTCCACCTTTGGTTTTGTTGTGCTTGCCAAAGGCGGTCTTCCTCTTGCCGCTCCAACATCCTCCTCCACTCTTCTTGTTGGGCCCTCTCGGCCTCCTCTCTCAACCTCTCCCTTGCCTCTACCACATTGTGCCAATCATCTAAAGTCTCAAGCCTACCTCCTTGGGTTTGTTGTCAACTATAAGAGTCGTCCACCCGTCCACTTATGTGCTTCAGGACATCATTTGTGCTAGCAAAGTATGATGCCATTTGTTGTTGCCATGGCTCCATTGGGGTGCTAGCAAGAGTCTCCGCCTCATACATTGGGGTGTCGGTGTCTTGGTGGCTATGACAAGATGATTGGGAATGGTATGGTGGTGGTTGTTATTGTTGTTGTTGTTGTGTAAAAGGTGGGTTTTGGAAAGGTCTCGCCTCAATTGTGAGGATCTCCCTCTCCTCCCTAACTTGCTCACTCATTTGCCTCTTTTGCCGCAAGGGCACTTCCTCTTCCTCTGCCTCACTACTACTCTCCCCCAAACTTTCTTCCCTAGGACAAAAGAAATTCTCCGGTTTTGGTCCCCTAGGTAAAGGATTGTCTAAAGCTCGAGGCATTTTCATGTAGCTTAGGCCATCACTCCCCAACCAAAATCCTCTCAAAGGCTCCAACTTGCTCACGTTGAACATGTGCACCTCCTCTAGCCCCAAGTGGTTGTACCTTGTTAATCCCTTACAAGAATTGACTTCTTGTTCCTCATCAATCCCCTCTTCATAATGTTGAACCAAAAAGGAAATCACCCCCCCAAGGTGGATACTTGCTTTAGTGGATTTTTGGCGGTGCTTAATACAAGCTCTAATGAACAAGTCCGCCCAATCCGGTACCCCCACCCCTCCCGGGGGCATAGTCCACAAACACAATCGGATGTTCTCCGGTACCTTGGCGGGCTCTCCCGCGAAGTTAAAAATGGTGGTAAGGAAACGGATAATGAGTCTAAGCACGGGGTGGGTGATGGTGGAAAGTTTTGCATCCTTAGATGCAACGTTACACCCCGTAATTTGGTTCCACATGTTGTATATTTCCCCTTTGGGGCATTTTATCTCTTCGGGGTTTTTAGTGATTTTGAGGATTTGGCGGATTTCAGAAATTGGGGCATTGTGCCAATTTTGGTGTAGGCGGAAGCGGTAGGCTTTTTCCTTCCCATCGGGTACGTTCAACTCGGACAAGGTAGCTAGGAACTCGTACGCGAAACTCTTATAGGTGTGATCCCAGGACTCCGGGTCGAGATAAGCTTCTAGCCCAACTTTAGCTAGCATATCCCTTGCCAAGTCGAGCATTCCTAATGCATGGAGGGTGCTTGGGGAGAAGAATTTTTTGGTTATAAGGGGTTGTTGTCGGGGTGTGGTGAGTTTGTCCCAAATTTTTTTGTGTTGTGCACTCAACCTCTCATAACCCATGAACACCACCTCAACATCGGTGTCGGGCTCACTCACCGCGGTCCTCTTATTCTTTCCCTTCCCAAACAATTTGGAGATTTTTGGAGTCATTTCCTGCAACAATTACACAATACAATACTACTACAACAACAAACAAACACTCAAAAACAGTTTTTCACTCTAACAAGCATTTCAACAAACACTTGGTGTGCAACAATCTCAACACCTCAAAAGTTTAGTGTTTGTTGAATTCTTATGCCTTACTCAGAAAAATTTGCACCCAGCCTAGCTAAACAATCAACAAGGGCAAGAAGAAACTCAAAAGAAGACTAATTCAAGCCTAATTTTCGAGTAAAATCAATGAACAAAATGAAAAAAGTTAAGTATTAAGGTATACCTTCCCGATTCCACAAAAATTTAGCTCCTTGATGATTAGAATAAGCAAAGAACCCTTCACAACCCTTTAGAAACCCACTAAAAGCTCCTTAAAATCGAATTTGAAGAAGAATTTTCTAGGTTTTCTAAAGGAAAATTTCTGAGATTTTGAGTGATTTGAGTTGATTTGGAGGTGTTTGAAAGTATAATGAAGGTTAGAATGAAGAATTTGATTGATTGTGATGAAGTTTTGTGAAGATTTGGTGAAGAAAGGTGAAGATTTGAGGGATTAGGGTTGATTTTGGGGTTTTTTTTTTCGTGAAAGATGAAGTTAGGATGTATTGAAGAACTCGTGTTTGTGAGTTGATTGCGGTTGATATCAGGCTTTGACGCTGGCAGCGTCCTGTGACACTGGCAGCATCCTGTGACGTTGGCAGCGTCCTTCACTGCCGGATATTCTTCAATTTGGTACTTAGCCAAATTTTGGCTAAGTCTTCCAAACACCCCTACACTTCTATTTTCACTCCAATGACCCTTGATAACCTTCAATATCAAAATTTCACCGAATCTCGCACTTTTTACCCGTGGCACGCATCCCGAGGCGGCCGAAAACTTGCAAAATCTTCACAAGTTAGTAACTTCAAAAATTTTGATTGATGCAAATTCTAATTACTTAAAAACAACTCAAATATTAAAAATTAACAATGAAACTTAAATGAAATATTCACAAGAATAGAATATTTACACGGTTTGCCGTTTATTTAGAGTCGATGGCTCGACTTAGTGGCTCCAAGATTTTAAATCCTCATACACGGGGTCTTCAAGTAAGACCTCTTCTTCCCCCTCCCGGTCATATCCCTTGAAATAATGCTTGAGGCGGTGGCCATTCACCTTGATTAGTTTTCCATCCCCGGACCCTTCCACCTCAATTGCTCCATGACTAAACACCTTCTTGACAGTGTAAGGTCCAAACCATCTAGACCTCAACTTACCCGGGAAGAGTTTAAAACGATTTTGGAAATCAAGAACTTGATCCCCTTCTTTGAAAACTCGACGGTTTATCATACCGTCGTGCCATTTCCTTGTTTTCTCCTTGTGAATTGAGAGTTCTCATATGCATCATGGCGAATTTCCTGAAGTTCTTGCAATTGTAGCTTTCGGTGCATACAGCTCTCATCATGGTTTTGGTTGAAGGATCTGATGGCCCAATAGGCTTTGTGCTCAACCTCCACGGGGAGGTGGCAAGCCTTACCATATAAGAGACGGAACGGTGACATGCCTATAGGGGTCTTAAATGCGGTTCTATATGCCCACAAAGCATCGACTAGCATCTTGCTCTAATCCTTCCTATCCGGATTCACCATCTTTTCAAGGATCCCTTTAATCTCACGGTTGGAGAGCTCGGCTTGGCCGTTTTTTTGTGGGTGATAGGCCGTCGAAATCTTATGGTTCACCCCATACTTCTTGACAAGGCTTCCAATAACCTTATTGCAAAAGTGAGTACCTCTATCACTAATCATGGCCTTTGGGAAACCAAAGCGAGAAAATATGTTCTCTTGGATGAAGGTTGCTACAACTCTTGCATCATCGGTGCGGGTGGGAATTGCTTCCACCCATTTGGACACATAATCCACCGCCAAAAGGATGTATAAGTACCCACAAGAGTTAGGAAAGGGGCCCATGAAATCGATTCCCCAAACATCAAAGACCTCACAATAGAGGAGGGGTTGTTGTGGCATCTCGTTCCTTCTTGTCAAGTTCCCCATCCTTTGGCATCGGTCACAAGTCTTCACAAATTTATGAGCATCTTTTAAAAGGCTTGGCCAAAAGAAACCGCATTCAAGCACTTTCCTTGCGGTTTTGTGTGGCCCAAAGTGTTCTCCACATGCATAGTCATGACAATGATGTCGGATGGATGGAATCTCACTCTCGGGCACGCATCTTCTTAAAATTTGATCTTGGCAAAATGTCCACAAGTATGGGTCATCCCATATGTAGTATCACACCTTTAGCATTCTTTAAGTTGTTGTTGCTCCTATGTTCAGCTTCGAATGATCAATAATCAATTTTTTATGGTAAGCATTGAGTTCCCTCGACAGCTTTTGGAATTCTCTATTTCCAATAGAGTAAAGCGCATGACTGTAAACCTCTGCAAATTGGTCGACTATATGTATAGGTTGTTGTCCTGCCTTGACATGGGGAATGGTTCTTAATCTCATCTTGGCAGGACAGTCACACCTGAACAGTTTGTGCTTCTTTAGCTGTTTAGTCTTTGGCTTTTTTTGTTCTGTCGTACTCGAACTACCAACTTCATTATTTGCTGATTGGAGATGGAGTTTACTTTTCATATCTCTTTGTCCTTACTTGTTGCACACTATGGTTTTTAGGAGAACACCACCCTTTGCAGTCTCATTTGTGTGTTTTCTCACATTAAAACCACACGCCAAGGCATATATGTTCTAGAACTCCAGCCCCTTGCCCAAGGTTAAAAAGGACATGTCAAGCTTAGGCGTTAACTCCGCCCATGAAGCGATGGAATAAACTCATCTTCCCCTTGTGTACAAGTTAGGGTGGAAAACATATTGTCATTTGATGATTCACCAATTGTTGGAATTGTATTTTCCGCAACAGAGATAGTAGAAATATCTGGAACAGACATAGTAAAAATATTTGCCACGATAACATCACAATAACAACATAACAGTAACATAAGTATAACAACATAACAATAAAAACATAACAATAACAACATAACAATAATATAATAGTACTACGATTGATGTATGACGAGATCAATAAGAATTACATAGCAACTAACACATCAATAACAGTAAGAGGATTCATGTATCACATAGCAATAACAGTAACACTAGCATAACAATAATATAATAACAATTACTTGACCATTTTTTTCTTAATATAACAGTAACAACAACAATAACAATAACTTGACCTCTTTTTTCTTAATAACAATAAGAACAACACAACTTGACCTCTTTTCTGCTTAATAACAGTGCATAACAATAGCAATAACTATAAAAATTGAGTTACTGCGAAACAACATTTAAAAGTGCAGAAATCAATCATTATCATCACAATATAAGACAACATGATAATTAATTATCATTCAATTGATTATTACATGTATCCATAAAAACTATTGAATTGTTTCCTTCGTTTTACATGCTGTGATTCTGGATTTTTTTGCTGGTTTAATTATCGAAGATGATTGTGTTGTGATGTAGCTAAAAGAAAGTTTTAGAGAGAGAGAAAAAAAAAATCTTGATTAAAAAAATCTTGATTTTTTAGATAGAGAAAAATATGATGAATGATTTGTTTTCTCTCCGCCGTCAGTTTTGTTTTTTCTTTTTGTTTAAACTTTTTCATTATATATTTATTAATATTATACGTAGGATCTAAATTTTGATCCAAGGCGTTGGTTATGTAGGATCCAATGGCTGAGATTTTATTAGTACAAACTCACCGTAAGAACTCAACTCACGAGATCCCGCCTCTATTAATAAGTGGGACTAGACAATAAGTGGGACTTGACATCTTCAAAAATTAATTTATTCCCATTGATCATCCGTCATAGTAGCTGGTTTTTTTTATTTACCTTCCAAGGCTTTCTTTAAACCATTCTGGACAAGAACGGCTTGCATTTGGATTCGCCAAATTGCAAAACTAATTTTACCATCAAATTTATCGATGTCGAATTTCGTCGACATTATAAAATTTTCTAGCTGAATATAATGCAGCTCTGATGTCAATTTGTAGGGGTATAGAGCGCGGCGAAAGCGAATAGATTCAACTAAAGATAAAAGAGAAATTAAAGAAAGACGGTAAAAATGACATCGATATTTTAAGGTGGAAAAACCCTCTTTAAAGAGAGGTAAAAAAACACCGGCGAGAGAGCCAAAAAATTCCACTATAATAAAATGGGAGTACAAAAATATTTTGTCAAAGACTAGTAGACAAAAGCCCAAATATTATACTCTCTACGGGTTAAATAATTATACCCGAAATATAGAAAGAGAGAATAAGAAAGAGGAAATAATTAAGGGAGAAGAGATGAATGATGTTGTGGTGCACTGAAGCAAACAATACGCAGGGGTATTTATAGTTCCTAAATGGTTGTGTGAAATTATGCACCATTGTCAAAGAACATGTCCTACTAGACTTGCAGGCCTAGATGAAGAAATTGCTACATCTATGTAGCTCACAACACTATTGCTTCTGAAGAAATGGAGACCACCGTTGTAACACCCGCAAATGTACCCTATTTTTCTAGTAAAAATATTTTACGGATACTTTTCAGCAAATTTTAGTTTTAATTTAGAATTTAATTTTCCGAGTCGAATTTAGAATTTCCGAGTTCGTATTTGGAATTTCCGCGAGATTTCAAGAAAAACCCGTCTTGAGCCGTCTTTGACTTTATTGACTTTTTCCTTGACTTTTCCACTTACTCTTCATATACTCCCTCACAACCCTAACACCCTCATTCAATCTTCTTCTTACTTCATCACTAAGTAAACCCCAAATCCCTAGCCTCCATATTTGATCCATCTTCGAATCATCGCTACGCTTTCATTTCTTGCTCAAATTCATCTAGGTTCGTCTTATTCTTCCCCTCTTAGCTTCCTCTATCCGTATTGGTAATAAAATTACCGTCTTTCTCGCTTTTTAAATTATCCGTCTTTCTCAAGGTGAATGATATTCATCTTTTATTATCTAATTGTATGTAGGTGGAGACTAGGAAGGTTTAGAACCGTTTAAAGACGCGAAAAGGTAACGGTGAAGGGTTACTCGATATCATTTACGTGTTTTATGTGTTTTCTAGGCTAGTAATCGTATTTAGATTATGGTTAGTATGCTTAGGACTTGTGTTGTTGTTGTTGGTTGTTGTTAGTGGTTAATTGATATGAGAATCGATGGTTTGTGATGATAAATGAGGATTTTTGGTTGATAACTTGTTGGGATTTGATTGTGCCTGAATCCCGTGTGGGACGCTGGCTGCGTCGTGGGACGCAGGCTGCGTCGTGGTGACGCAGGCTGCGTTACGCGCGGCCGACAGTAATTTTCCTGCACTGACCCCTTTTCGTAAAATGATCATATCTCATTCGTTACTTGCTTGTTTTGGGCTTGTGACATCTCGTTGGAACCGTAAGAGGATAAGCTATCACCTCCATTTGGAATTTCTGCATTTTCATGTCTAGAACTCTAGTTATGACTGTTTGAAGTGGACCCTTGTTTTCGTTGGTTTCCAAACAACGTTGTTTCGGAGAGGTGATCTATATTTTTATTCATTATGCTTCATAAACTTGTTCTAATGCTTATGTATCATGTATTGATTCATTTTTATCATATTTAAGTTTATATAAATCCCTATTCTCATGTTTTGTGACGGTTTTTGCTATGTCCCACTTTGAGTCGGTTTTTACAAAGGTTACGGTTTGAGCACTATTTTGTCTTGTGCTTTGTCTCTCATTCCCTTGGGCTACCTTCCCGTTCGTAAGGCTGGAATGTCGGAACGGAGAGGTATCCTACTGCTTAATTGCATGTGTAGTGGGCATACGACGACGTTGTTGGGAGTTGAACGCTATGCGTTGTTCGACCCGGCCGTCAAATGTTGTGTACTTGCGAGGTTGTGTTATTTGCATGTAGCGTACCGCTTGTTATGAGGCTTGAGCTCTTTTCCGCCTCTTTCGTGAATTGATCTACCGAATTTGGGGTACTCGGCATATATATTGTAAGACCGAGTCTTGGATGCGAAACGTCATCGCGTGTCGAATCGGAACATGATTTATTCCGAGAGTCTGGCCAGGTTTAGACTAGGACCGTATTATTATCGGCGTCCTACCAGGAGGAAATTAGTCTACATACGCGAAATGCTTTATCGTGTATGCGTTCCGGGAAATGCTTTATTCCGTGGATGCCTTTTAATCATACTTGCCATGTACACGATGCTAGTGCGTTTCATTTACCGTGAGAGATGTCGTCATTGTGTCGGTGTGTTTGGATGGATGATTACATGAATGATTATATGATTGAACCATTGAATGACTTGGCATGGTTTGTTTGTCGAGTCTCAATCTTATCAAACTTATACCGCTAACGGTGAGATGTAAGCCCTAGTGAGTGTATTCGGTTGCCTAAGAGTGTCTTCCCCAAGTCTTTGTATCGCATGATGGATTCGGACTGGTACCTCTTATGCTCTTATCATTATATATTGAAT
>JAIUZE010001467.1:0-17862 GCA_022085475.1 Heliosperma pusillum | reverse complement strand
TTTTTTCGGCTGTGGTACTCCAATGCCCCTCATCTTTCATGCTGGAAGCTGTTTTATTTCCGGTTAAATGCATTTTACTTCTCTTCCTTCTCATTTAATATGCCTAATATTTGCAGAAAATCTTATGGACACCATCCAAGTTGATTGCTCGTTTGGGAAGAGAAATAAATAACGAGAGTTCATACCTTTACTGGGCATCTATGGTAAGAATATTCAAGAACCATGGAATAGCATAGTTAAGGAAATTAAAGTTGCATATTTTAATTTGTGTGGGACAAGCAGGAATAAACATTATCGACATGTAACATTTGATTGATAGTAAGTTCTTGCGTATATTCTTTCTTTAGGATAAATAAGTAATTAGTAAATGAGTGTAAGAGATAGAATAGAATTTAAAGTGCAAGTTAACCAGAATACATTCGGATATTACCATCAAGCAATCAGTAAACAGTTTCAAGCTCAATTTGGATCATTGGTTGTACCCTATGTTGTCTATATTACTTGCTTGAGCTTGTGCTCTATGCTTTAAATAGTACTTGCTTGAGCTTTCAAGTTTTCTCTTAATTATCAGATATTGAGATATCAGTTACCCCTTTCAAAGATAAAGTTTGTCGCATATTCTGTTCTATTCTTTCAGCATGTGCATAATTATTTCTGATCCTCCTTTTATATCTTTGTTCAAGCTTTAACTTGTGTATAATTTGCAGAATAATATTCCAGTATTCTGCCCAGGTTTAACAGACGGTTCACTCGGAGACATGCTGTATTTTCATTCTTATCGCAATCCGGGTTTAATCATTGATGTTGTGCAAGGTACGTGTACTTTGACTTTTTTTTTTGTATGCTACAATAACTTAGATGGTCTCACATGTGTGAACCACTCATCAAACATATAATGAGGTAAGGAATACATACATAACAAATATTCTCTCTTTCTAAAAACCCTAAACTTGTTTCTCATCCTTTTCTTCATCAACTAGGGGCCACCATCTACCAATTTTGGTAGTGGTAAGCCCCAAATTATATTTAGATCTTAAAATTAAGTTCTTTTATGTTTTATTTTATTGTTCTCTCCCTATTGGAGAGTCTTGTTCCCATATATGGTGGGTTTTATCTCTCAATATGAGAGTTTTAATTTTATTATTATAAAGAATAAGCGGAAGATCGGTGCCTTCATAGTTCCTCATATGGTGAAGCAATTGATGTCAGATCGTCGTATACAAGATGTTAGGTCAGATAAAAATCGTCTTTCTCAAAACTTTGTCGGATCCATAGATCCCCTCGTGAAAGGCTGTATGAAGAAGCAGCGATATAATAGAGGGTTTGCAGAAGCGTATTATACTCAAATTAGAGATCTTTGTTCTGTGAAAGATTGTTATTGTTTGATTTTACAATATTGTATTTCGTCAATTTTGACAATTTTTGTAGATGCAGTATGATTTTTTAATTAATGAATTGATCTTTCCCCTCAAAAAAAAAGGTAAGGAATATATATATATATATATATATATAGAAATGAGATCATGTAAGTCCACCATTTTAAGTTGAGTTCCTAGATCATGTAAAATAATAAAGTTACAAAAATTATGTTAAAGTTAACAAAAATTCAAATCTTGTATTAAATATTGATAGTTGAGTGTCTTTAATGCTTTTAATCTCATCCACACATCTCATGTACTCCCTCCTAGTCGGTTATTTCTTCCCTCTTTCCCTTTTTGGATGTGGGGTTGTGTGTTTTGTGTGATCTAAAGTCATTTGTATGTGGGGTAGTGTATTTTGTGTGGTTCTAATTCATTTCCTTAATTTTTGTGTAAAAGGGAAAGGGGAAGAAATGAGTGACTAGGAGGGAGTATAATCTAGTGGCCTAGATGAGGACTTAGGAACTCAACCAAAATAGTGGACTCATCTGAACTTATCTCTCTCTCTATATATATATATATATATATATATATATATATATATATATGAACAAGTCTCACATGAGATTCACTTTTCTGATGTATGGCATTTGCCTTGGTACAAGTTTTCAAGTTAACCAACTTTTACGATTATGGGCAGATATAAGAGCCATGAACGGTGAGGCTGTGCACGCGGCTCCTAGGAAAACAGGCATGATAATCCTAGGGGGAGGGTTGCCAAAGCATCACATATGCAACGCAAACATGATGAGAAATGGAGCCGATTATGCTGTTTTTATCAACACTGCCCAAGAGTTTGATGGCAGTGATTCTGGTGCTCGTCCTGATGAGGCTGTTTCTTGGGGAAAAATTCGCGCATCTGCTAAGAGTGTTAAGGTTTGTCTTGATGTGGTATCTGTTAAATAAGTAGTGCTCTGCCCTTGTTTTAGACTGATAATTCTTCTCTTTCAACTAGGTGCATTGTGACGCAACTATAGCTTTCCCGCTACTAGTTGCTGAGACCTTTGCTGCTAAGCGAGAAAGATAGATAGAGAGAGAGAAGGCTGATGGGCGGTGAATTTTTTCTTCGTGATAAGTAATCTTTCTATGGAAGTAGTAGTGAACCAAATCTATTACAGTGTGATACATGGTCAGGGGCGAAGCAAGGGGTTGAAGGCTCCCACTGTGCCGAAAATATTCTCATTATGCGCAAACAAATAATTTAGCAAGTGATGAATCAGTTAAATTTTATGAAGGGAAGAATGTTTAATTTTACGCGCCCAAATGTAACTATTGTTCGCATTGCATGTGAACTACTCTTACTGTCTCACCTAGCTTATGCAAATTCCTTTGCCCCATTTTTACGGAGTAATATTCTACTTAGATGATGCACGTGCAAATCACTATCATTTAAAATTTCTTACTTTAGTATCATGTTGTTTATGTAATATCAAGGAGAAATACTTGTGTCGCACGTACTCCTTGCACAGTTGCACTTAAAAGAGGACCATCCTCCTTATTTCCACTTTGGGCCTCCTCCTTTGAGTTTAAGGAGGATGTCCTCCCGGAGGACACAAGCATTTTTCAACATCAAGTGGTATTGGCTTCCATTAAACGTCAATTCCACTTGACTTACCTTTAATTTGGCAGTTGGTCTTGCTTTAGACGAACCATTTTGGTCTGAAACAATAAGACGAGATTTTGTAACCACTTTACAGTTAGATGTAACCACTATTGAAAACAAGTTGATATAAGTTGTGGTTACATTTTATCAAAAAGTGGCAATATAATCCCGTCTTATTTTTCAGACGAAAATGGTACGTCTGAAATAAGAATTTGCGTTAATTTGAAGGTACCAGGACATAATGCTCCATTTGTTAGGAAGGATACTCCAGAAGTCCGTATTAGAACGATACTTTATTATTATTACTAGGTTTGGTGTCTAGTTTTGCCTGGACTACCTCTATTTACCATTTAAATTTGGGTTATTTAATGGGAATAATCCATCCTATGCCTATTCATCTCATATTAATCTATCCTAACGATTAACTGAAAAAAACTCAATCTATGACTTCATTTAACTTTCCCTAAACTTATGGACAGGTTACCTGTGAAGCCGGTTACACTGACCTCTTAATTCACTATGACTCCTCTTCTCTTCTCTGTTTACCCAACATTCATTCCCTATTAACCAAAACCAAAACTAAACCCTAGTTATGTAAGACAGGTTTAGTGCAATGACATTTAATAGATTTCATGGTTATGTAATGCAATATTTCTGATTATAATGGCACAATGAGTTTATGATAACACAATATTTTACTCGATTTTACCCTACATTTTATCTCTTATTTAGTCTTGGAAACTCCCTGCATAGTCTTGGCTAGCATTCCTCAGCTTGAAACTCCCTCCATAGTCTTGGGAACTCCCTCCATAGTCTTGGAAACTTCCTCCATAGCCTTGGCTAGCATTACTCAGCTTGAAACTCCCTCCATAGTCTTGGCTAGCATTCCTCAGCTTGAAACTCCCTCCATAGTCTTGGGAACTCCATCCATAGTCTTGGAAACTTCCTCCATAGCCTTGGCTAGCATTCCTCAGCTTGAAACTTCCTCCATAGTCTTGGAAACTCCCTCCATAGTCTTGGCTAGCATTCCTCAGCTTGAAACTCCCTCCATAGTCTTGGGAACTCCCTCCATAGTCTTGGAAACTTCCTCCATAGCCTTGGCTAGCATTCCTCAGCTTGAAACTCCCTCCATAGTCTTGGAAACTCCCTCCATAGTCTTGGCTAGCATTCCTCAGCTTGAAACTCCCTCCATAGCTTGAAACTCCCGACTTAGCTAAACGTTTGAATAGAAACGATTAGTAATCACTTTGCTCTCCGTGGAAATCGACCCTCAAGTGCTACTTTGACGACCGTGCACTTGCGGTATTTAAAACCCACATCAGTTTCGTTCAACAAACATTATATTATTGAATTTGGTACAATATTATCATTGAAGGTTCAACAACCATATTTGGTACAATTACCCCTTACATCAACTTTTCAAACAACTTCATACACCATTTTTCGACATCCAACAAATTGCGAAAAATGCCCAAGAAATAGTTAACATAATCATTCCAATTTTTTCACATTTACAATGATTATTAATTTCCGCTTTTAATTGCAGCACCTCTTTCTTCAACTTCTCATTTTTCATCTTCAATTTCTTCATAGAGATAAATTGAAGAAAAAAGGGATAAATTAAGATAATGAAGAAGAAGAAGAACAAATGGAAAGAAGAAAGAAGAGATATATCCAGAAAAATGAAGAGGGGAAAGAAGAAAGAATAATAAATAGGTGACCTGATGAGTTACCTGTTACAACCGGTAAGAATTAGAGCAGGTTTAGGGAAAGTTAAATGAAGTCATAGATTGGGTTTTTCTCAGTTAATCGTTAGGATAGATTAATATGAGATGAATAGGCATAGGATGGATTATTTCATTATTCCCATTAAATAACCCTTTAAATTTTAGTGGTCTTTTTATAAATAATCCCCCTTTTATGTACTTCGTACCATTTTTTTTAACAAATAACGCCTTTTAAGTCCATTCTTATTAATTATCACCTTAAGTATCACTTAATCCAAAAACTTAACACCAAAGGTTTACGTAAGTGCTCTTTCATGGACATCTTTTACTCCTTCATGGACTTTTTTCCACATTTTTTCCGTTGCATACCCTTTTACAAAACAAGAAAAAAGTTCTCTCTTCTCTTTTCTCCTACTTTAACATATTAATCAAAATCTAAACAAATTCATTAATCATACACATAATTCATACATTAACAAGTAATTATTGTAATTTCATCAACAACATATCATATTATTGTATCAAAATCAGCTAGTTATAAATCCAATTAGGAACAATTTAGCAATTAGAGTTTCACTCAAGAAGTGGTAGTTGAGTTGGGGTGGGGAAAGCTGGTTGCCGGAAAGCGGGGGAGCATGGTGGGGATGACGGTGTTGGCTGAAGTGAGCGCGGGAAAGGGTGCGGTAGATAGTGGCTCGAGGGACGGCGCCGAGGAGGGCGTGGTAGATGGTGGCTCAAGGGACGGCGCGGTATGTGAGGGAGGGTGTCAGGTGGTTGCGCGGGGGTAAGGCGGCGAGGAGGTGGACGTTAGTAAGGCAGAGGTGGCGACAAGGGAATGGGTTAGGTGAGTGTGGCAACAGGAGAAGGGTAAGGCTATGTGGTGCGATTTAAGGTGCAACTCCTGTGAGGGGGGGGGGGGGGGATGATGGCTGCGGTGGTAGTGGGTGTCACGTGAGGCAGGGTATAGTGGCAGCCCTTGCAGGTGGTGGTGGTGGTGAGGTGGTTTACGGTTTTGATTTCTTTTGTTTGAAGAGAGGGAGAGTGGTTTAGGAAAATGAGAGGGGTAATTGTGAAAAACATGTCCATGATGGAGTAAATCTTGTCCATGAAAGAACATAACGCAAAGTTTATTGTGTTGAAGATTTTTGTAAAACCGGATTCATATACGACATTGCGACTTAAACTTATGCAATATACTTAAACTACCCTTACATTACTTATTACCCATCAACAACCAACACACCCCTTCATAAATTCCCAATCAACTGAAAAACTCAACACCTAAATCAATTATTCCCTCCCTCTTTCCCCATTTTCATTGTTCCCCCTTTATCTCGCGTTCCATTACTCTCTCCTTCCTCCTTCCTTACTTGACTCAAGCTTCAATTCCAATTTCGAGTAAGTTATTGGACGATTTTAAATTAGGGTTTCACTTACACGATTTTTGGGCATAATTAGGTGAAATTTGTAGTATTCAAGTGATAAATTAGGTTTAGTTTTTTGTTTAAGGTATGATTTATCTTAGTAATTGGACATGCTTATGTTATAATCTCAAGTGAGTCTTAATGGCTTCTGAAATCAAGCCAGAAAATGTTAGTGTTGGAAAATGCAAGCGTGGAATCTCTGCTGCTATTTGTAGATCTTATACTTCAAGAAATTATGGCAGGAGGTTTGACGGGTGCAAATTTTACAAGGCAAATTCTGAGTTGCGTGGTTGCGGACATTTCAAATGGATTGATGAATCAGAGATGCAATGGGAGAAGGACGTAATAATGGAGATATTATCATCCAAGAAAAATATGGACAAGGCTTACATTAATTTAGTTAAGAGAAATGAGAAGCTAGTGATGTAAGAAATAGTGGTGTAGTAAGAGTGTCGATCTCAGGGACGGTTGTTGTCTAGCAATGATCAAATAGTCTACTAAGTCTCTTGCAAAGTCACAAAGTAAATTGGGTTTGGATTTGTTGACTAAACTAAATAACAATAATCAAAAGCATACAAAAACGACAAATTAAATCTAAAACGAGAAAGATTGGATTTTTGTCAAATAAGAGGAAAAATTAGGGTGAGTGGGTTCATATGGGTAGTAGAGTCGACTGAAAAAGCCGGGTTTAATAGTTGAAAGTCGTCTAGCCTTGGAAAGTGAATTGAGGCCTTCGTTCTTACAATTCCTCCTCAAACCGACTCTAACTAGCTATCGCGTCACTAGATACGGTTTGCCAAACTAGCGGTTCTACGAAAAACCACGACTTCCGATCTTATGGTATTTGAAACAAACGAGAGAATCATGCAAACTCAAGTAGGCATTTCATCAAACATATTATAAGCATAGCATGGAGACAAGATAATAATCAACTATTAACCCCAACAAGAACACATTAACTCATACTAGAACCCATAATACCCCACATAACCCTAGCAAGATTACTACTCACTCATATTCAAAGGAAATTCAACATTAACTAAGGATTGTAAAAGGAAATCAACAACAATAAACATTTTCTAATTAACAATGAATAGATAACAAGAATTGAAATGAAAAGTTAATTAAAGACAAGATTAAGTAAAGGAATTGTAACAACTTAGAAAAAGATGAGAACTTTGATATCAATAACCAAGATTTTGTCACAAATCTTTGAATATAAACCAAGTTCCACACTAAACCAAGTCGAAATTACTAATTAACCAACTAATTTGCTTGATTATGGAAGATTAATACAAGATTAAATACTAATTCTATGAGGGTTTTAGATCTAGGGTTTCGTGCCCTCTAATTACATAAGAGGGTCTATTTATAGGTTTACAAAAATGGAGGAAGATGGGCTTCGAAAGGCTTCGTCGACTGTCAAAGTCGCGACCGTGAAATAGGTTTCACGGTCGTGAAGCACGTCTCACGACCGTGAAACTCCAAGTCACGGTCGTGAGATTAATGGCAGAGCAAGGTCTTCTTTCACGAACAAGTCACGACCGTGAAACAAGTTTCACGACCGTGACTTAGCTTTCACGACCGTGACTTAGCTTTCACGACCGTGACTTAGCTTTCACGACCGTGAAATGAATTCACTGCCGTGAGCTGAAATGCTCGATAAACCAACTTCTTGGAAAGGCATCTCACGACCGTGAGATGCCTTTCACGCCCGTGAAATCTTTCTTGTCCCTCTTCCTTTGCTTGACTTTGTTACTTCCTTCCTGGTTTCGCTTGCCTTGACTCGGGAGGGCTTTGGCGCATCGAGTAGGGCCCCCAAGGGTATGTGGGGCCCCCAAGGTATGTCGTGGGTCCTCCGAGTTATTCACCTTCTTCTTTGTCGATCAAAACTAGGTAGAAATCGCCTCAAATGACGGTTTACCTACAAAAACACGATAAAAGCGAGAAATATGCTAGAAGAAGGTAAAACACGTAGAAACGCTCTTAGGGAGCGTTAAAGGCAAGCAAAACGAGACAAAAGGGGTGAAAATGTAGGGTGAAATGACACTATATCAAATCTCCCCAAACCAAACCCTTACTCGTCCCGAGTAAGGATGAACAATAGTCAAGACCCTTAATTAACTACGCTAAACCTAACCGATACATGGCAATTAACGGGCCTTGCTCCGTCCCTTCAACTCACAACAAGGTATCCATGAGGTAGGACACCTTCTTGCAAGGCAAGTGGGGTCTTGCAAAAACTTCGATGCATTCTAGGCATTAAAGCACACAAAACAAATGAGAATGCATCTACAAAAGCAAATGGCAACATGCCTCATCCATGCGCCGGGATTCATCTAAAATGGAAAAATCTCAAGCATGCAAATTCCTATGTAATTACTAATTTTACAAAGAACTAGGCCTAGAAAGATAGAAATAAATCACCTCTTTATTGTGTAAAACTAGTATATTCGTTCACGTTCACTAGAAAACTTTGTCAAGGGTGATAAAGGCGGGATGGAAAGTGAGGGCCCCATGGTGTTAGAAGACACTGTAGGATCGGAATTCCGCCTCTCACCTAAGTGAAAGGAAGGGTCGTCCCCTCTTAGCCATGTAACGTAGGAGTAATCATCAAAAAGGTAAGGAAACGAGATGTTTGAGTTCTTATTTGGTTTCTTTTTCTTTTTTTTCTTTTTTTTTTTCTTTTTCTTTTTCTTTTTGATTTTTGCTTGATTTGGGTGCCTTTTGAGA
The DNA here is from genome assembly GCA_022085475.1 of Heliosperma pusillum. Lineage (NCBI taxonomy): Eukaryota > Viridiplantae > Streptophyta > Magnoliopsida > Caryophyllales > Caryophyllaceae > Heliosperma > Heliosperma pusillum. The sequence goes on along the minus strand of JAIUZE010001467.1, from coordinate 8,957 downwards.
GCAAGGTAGCCTAGCGAAAGGTGTGCGGCGGAGACCAACAATAGGCAAATCCTCGCCGTAGCGACATCGAGAGCGACCCCATATGTATTGAGGGTACTCTAGAAGAGCCTAGAAGTCTCCATATGCACTCCCTAAGCTAGGACTAAGGCAAAGATATGCAAAATTTCAAGCTTTTCTTTTCAATTGTGTTTGAACTCAATTTTTGGACTTGTGATGGAACAATTTCCTTTTTGTCAAATGTAGTGAAATGTGATGATTGGACAATTACATGGCCTCGAGAGTCACCTAGGAAAGCGTTCACCAAGGAATTTTCACACCATGGGGATGGTCAAGATGGTAAATGCAAGCCCTTGACTAGGCTCTAGGAAACGGTGCGAAAATTATACTAAAAATACACATTAAAAGGTGTTTCAAAATCTATTTTAATTATAGGCAAAGTGCTAAGTAAAAAAAAAGTATCTACAAGGGTCTATCCAAGCTTGATCAATTTCCATATTAGGCATTTTTAAAAAAGTTCTCCTAAATGCAACTATATGCCATGATCTAGAATTAAGCAACATATATACAACCTAATGCAAATGCTCTAGTGAACTACGTGAAAATTAATCTAATGAAACCCCCTAATAGCACATAAGTCATGCAACCGCCAAATCGTCAAAATTCACATCGCAGTCATCAACAATTCCTCCAAACTCCTCATATGATAAGAAGTAAAGAAAGAAAGAAGGGGAAGGAATAAGAACGATCATACCATGGCGGTCTTCTTAATCCCTTCTATAAGTCTCTTAAGCGATGTGTAGCGGACCTATGTATGGAGGTTAGAAGAAAAAGCAATGCAAATATATACAAAGTAAGATATAAACAAGCTAATTTTTAAGATTTTTCAAATTTTTTTTTTGGAATTTTGGAATGATTTTAAATGCAAAATAAAACATGTTTTTGGACTTTTTTCAAATTATCAAAATAGTTCCCCATCCCCCACATAGGAACATACATTGTCCTCAATGTATGAAATGGGCTTATTGAAAGTAAAGAAAGGCATGTTTTTGGGTTTTTGAATGGTTTTCTAAAAGGAAAAGAACATGTTTTTGGGTTTTTTAAATATTTTGAAAAATAAAAACTTGTTTTTGGTTTTTATTTTTATTTTTGTGAAGTATTCACAATATAAACAATATATACAAGAGGGTTAGTCATGCAAATGAACTAATTCTATATGAAATGCATGAACTAATCAATATTCCTAAAACTAAATGTAAAGTGATATAATACAAAGTGCATGATCTAAGTGAATGCAAGCTAAACTATATGCTAATCAAGAGTCTCGTTGCGGTGGTAATGTGCATAAATGCAATGCCCCTCATGTGGGTACCTCCCACAAGAAAGTCCAGATAAAAAGAAAACTAGGTGTGCCATATCGGAGTCTCGTCGTGGTGGTATTGTGCATAAATGCAATGCCCCTCATGGGGGTACCTACCACGGGAAAGTCTAAAAATGGCACCTAAAAGTGCAACTACGTGATGCATGAGAATTATCTAAATGCAATGCAAGTGGTTTATCATTTTGTATTTTTCAAGAAGGAGCAAAAGATTGGTGTCCGATGGGATGGACACCCGCCTCCAATAATGTTACCGAGGCCAACCAACACAACAATAAAAATTAACATGTAAAAGGAGCAATTCATATCAATCAAAGAGAGGAGAGAAGGAAACATGCACTAGAGGGGAGGGGGTAGATGTTAAAACAAGCCACCTAGACACCACTCCAACTCTTCTAATTATCAACTAAAACACAAAACCTCCTCAAAAGGTCTCCATCTCATCCTCATTATCATCCCCACCACTACCACCACCCTCTTCCTGATCCCCGCGAACACCCCCGGTCTCCATGCCGTCTACCCCTCCCCGGTTTCAACGGTTGAGGAACAACACATCACGTTGTGCCCAGCTAGGCAAAAAACCATTCGGGTCAATGTACCCTTGGTTAGCCAGCAAGTAGTAGTTGGGGTAGGCGCATAATAATTGTTTACCCGGTCTTCATGCATGTTCAAATGCATGTTTTGCATGAGACCGGTCAAGTAGTCACTCTGGGGGGAGATGGTAGGGTCGGGGTGAACATACCCCTGGTACTCAAAAGGGTAGGGGGAATATTCACAAAACTGGGTGGGGGGTATGGTGCTTGCAGGTGTGGTAAAGGGAAAGGGGGAACATGCAATGTTACTTGAGGTGCACTCTGACTCGGTGTAGGTCTGGGTCGGGGTCGAGGTTGCTGGGGAGACTCTCCCTCCTCCCTAGCGCCACTAGAAGAGGCTCTACCACCTGCCATCGTCACCGGTAGCATGTAGCTAGGCCGCCTCTCCATGGTGTTGTCCCTAGGTGTGAAAGGCGGGAGTCTATGACAAGGTAGGTAAAAGGGGGTAGCATCCTTGATAACCCAAAGATATCCCTTAGCCCGGTCAATCCTAATCCAATTTGAGTGGATTAGGGAAGTCTCGTCTAGAAGTGTCCCCCCGGGTAAAGCCTCGTACGCCCCATCACTATTGAAGTCGGGGTCAAAGTGCTTAGCCAGAAAAGTTACCAAACCCCCTTATGACCACCGTCTGTTTACGCGCTACGGTGGTCTTTCCCAACTTCCTCCATCTCCTAAAAATTTCGTTCATAAGGGGAAAGGTGAAGGTCTCCCTCGACCCTTGCACATTAATGTGCGACTCTAAGAGGGTCAGGTCAAGCTGGGTTAGATTGTTCGGCTCTTGTTGACAGAGGAAGGTGCCTGACACTAACCTGTGCCAAAAACGGGGCACAGGGTGGTGAATTAAGAGGGCCGAATTCCGCCGGAAATCGGTCAAAACCCTCCCAAAGCGGGTTCAAATTATATCCCTTAGGCTCCTCAGAATCCCTTCTAGAAGGGAATTCTAACCCCAATATGGCAGTAAAATCATCCATGGGGACGACATGTGAAGTGTTGGCAAGACGGAAACTAAAACAAGGTCTATTTTCAGCATTTACGCAACTATTTAAACTACTCAAAAACTCAAGCGTGAGACTCCGGTAGGAGAGCTCGTGCATAGAAAATAAAGTAGTCATACCTGTAGCTGCGAAAAAAGTCTGCATCTGTTCCGTCAAGCCTAAACCACGTATGACGTCGTGGCATAGAAAGACGGTAGGCTCCATTTCCAACCCTTGAATCCCTGCAAAGGCTTGTCTATGAGCGTCCGTCTCAAAGACGACTTCCGAAAAGTTTGGAATTTGCTCGATTTCCATGTCTTCGTCTGGGTTTGGGTTGTTGGACCCGCTTCCCCTCCTTCTCTTTGTAGTCCTTGATGCTGCTGCTTTGCCTCTCCCTTGTCCCACCATTGTTGTTCTAACACAAGCTTTTCCAAAAAGAAAAAAATTGCTAAAAAAAGTTTCTAAAATTAATTACAAACACTTGCAAAACCTTCAATTAACCCAAAAACAACTTTCTATTGAAGTAGAAAGCTTGAAAACTAACCCAAAAAAGAGATCCCCAAATTCGGATTTTTGAAACCCTAGGTTTGAAAATTGATTTTTTGAGTTTTTTGGTGTTTATAAGGTGAAAGAATGGCTCTTTATGTGTTTATAATTGAAGAAGAAGAGTTTTTGTAGCAATTTGGGGAAGATTTGAGGATATTTGATGAAGTTTTGAGGGAGTTTTGTGTTTTTTAGTGAGATAAAGGTGTTTGTGTGGTGGGTGAAGAAGATGAAGTGAAAGGATAAGAAAGAAGAAGAGAAATAAGGAAGAACACGGCTTATAGCATTTCACGACCGTGAAATAGCAGTCACGAGCGTGAGATAAGTTTCACGACCGTGAAGCATAAAGTCACAATCGTGAACTGATTTTGCTAAGCTTCTGCATTCCGTGTCAACATCTCACGACCGTGAAATGACCTTCACGACCGTGAAACTTGTTTCACGACCGTGGGATTGGTTTCACGGTCGTGAAATGAAATTTTCGTGTTTTCTTTGTTTTGCTTCATCAGTCACGGACGTGACTCAAATCTCACGAGCGTGACTCGTCTTTTTTCAAGCCTTTGGACCAAAATTCTTCATTCTTGTTCGATTTCTCGCTTCTTCATTAGCATTCCGCCATGTTTCCTTCATTTCATCTTACAAAACAATCACACACCACATTAAATCCCTCCCTCCTACTCTCATTGACAAAAATTGCACTAAAAATTACGAAATTAACTAAGTAATGGGAAATTGATTTAATTAATGATTCAATTGGCCAAACAAAAATTCGACCTCATTATCGTCAATTTAACCAATTTCCATGCAAACTAATATCTACCAAGCATTAGTAAAATGAGTTAGAAATATATACAAATTTGTGATTCTTGGGGGAATTCACAAAACCCGTTCTTGTTCAAGAATTAATGAAGGGTAGTCGGCTTGAGGTACAAAGCCTCGACTACCCCGATGAGAGAACCTTCCTTGTAGAGCTTGATTCGTTGCCCATTCACTTTGAATATTTGGCCATCTTTGCTTGCCAACTCGAAGTCTCCATATCTCCCTACCTCGGTGATCAAGAATGGTCCCGACCACCGGGATTTGAGCTTCCCGGGAAATAGCTTGTACCTTGAGTTGAAAAGAAGAACCTTGTCTCCACATTGGAGATCCCTTTTGAGGATCGTTTTGTCGTGAATGAGTTTGGGTCCTCCGAGTGATTCACCTTCTTCTTTGTCGATCAAAACTAGGTAGAAATCGCCTCAAATGACGGTTTACCTACAAAAACACGATAAAAGCGAGAAATATGCTAGAAGAAGGTAAAACACGTAGAAACGCTCTTAGGGAGCGTTAAAGGAAAGCAAAACGAGACAAAAAGGGGTGAAAATGTAGGGTGAAATGACACTATATCAGCTAGTTAAGGATTTAATGATCTTATGTATTGCAATTGTCTTTAGCTGTATCATTTTGTGTATTAGTAAGTTAGGTTAGTTAGATTGTTGGCTATTAAGCTATCATTGGAATTGGTATGAGATTAGTGATAAGCATTTAATTAGTCACGTTTTTCCCTCATTTTCGTCCCCATTTTGGTCCGTTTACACGGATTTGCGTGCCCTTGATTGCATTCTGCTTCCCGTTTTCCCGTGCTATGATATCGGTCTTAATTTGTAGGAATTAAGGCGGAAATGAAGAAATCGGAGCAATAGGGTCTTGCATGAGTCGGGATTCGAAGATGAGATGAAGAAGTGAAGAATTGAGTCATCAGGTGGCCCAGGCCGGTCCCCAGACCGGCGGCCGGCCCACCGGCCCAGACCACCACTCTACAAATGAAAGAAGCTGAAAAAGTGAAGAAAAGGCCCAGGTAGCGCCGGCCGGCCTACCGGCGGCCGGTCGACTACCCGGCCTACACCTACATCAGAAAGCCATTGAGAGTCAAATGGTGCTCCAGGCCGGTGGGGGACCGGCGGCCGGTTGACCGGCCCAGACCCCCAATTTCCCATACTTAGTGAAATTTTGAGATTTTTGAAGGCGAAGTCACTGAAGCTACTGATGTGCTCCAGGCCGGTCAGAGGGCCGGCGGCCGGTCGACCGGCCGGGAACACAAGACTGAAAATTCGCCCACTTCTTCTAATTTCTTCCTTAATTTCGAGATACCTATATATACCCCCCCTATTATTTTGTAAAGAGGGGAGTTTTACATTATCTCTTAGCACAAAACCCTAGACAATTTGTAACCCATATTACTCTCTAATTGCTCTCTTAATCCTTCCCTAATTAAGCTTAACTTCTCATTTCAAGTTGTTAGATCTAGTCTTTCTTAGGGAAACTAGCCTAGTTTGGGTTTGTATTGAAGGTTTGGGTGAAGACATTCCCCCTATTCATCAATATAAACTTTGTTTGGTATTAAATTTCTCATCTTTTTGTTATTTATGTTATTTATTTTCATTTCTAATTTATTGTTTATCATTTGATTGTTATTATTATTCACTTCCTTAACACTATGTTCATTTCACTATTCTTTCCCTTTACTTGTTTGATTTCCCTTAGAATGAGTGAGTAGTTCCCTTCTAGGGTTTAGGGGGAGCCTAAGGGGGGATTATGTGGGGTATTAGGTTGGTTAATTAGTAAGTTTGTGGTAAATGATTTGGGTATTGCCCATATGAACACCAAGTGTTTGATGAAATGTGTGAACGAAAGTTGCCATTTTATCAAGCATGGTTTGATTTTCTCTTAAGCGACGGTGGTAGAGACGATTAGACTAAGTGTTTATATGGGTGATTTGAGACAAATGCGATGGCTTTGTTGATGATTATCGATTGTTGAGACATTAGCAATCGATTTTACTCAAATTATTTACCCCTTTGCTAGTTACCCGACTAACCCATTAATCCCCCTAAGGTGAACCCTTCACCTTAGTCTTTCCCTTAATTGTTTTCATCTTTATTACTTAGCGATTACTTGTTTTTCCTAGTTTTTAGTTAACTTTTCAATCCGTCATATTTTAGGCTAGAATAGGATTCAATCGAACTAGTAGTTGACCCCACCATCCTCGTGGATTTCGACCCCTTTATACTACTTTTATTGGGTTATTTTTGATGTTTGTTTTGACGACGAACCGATCATCAAATGCATTTTTAGAGTGGTGGTCTGGGCCGGTGGGCCGGCCGCCGGTCTGGGGACCGGCCTGGGCCACCTGATGACTCAATTCTTCACTTCTTCATCTCATCTTCGAATCCCGACTCATGCAAGACCCTATTGCTCCGATTTCTTCATTTCCGCCTTAATTCCTACAAATTAAGACCGATAATCATAGCACGGGAAAACGGGAAGCAGAATGCAATCAAGGGCACGCAAATCCGTGTAAACGGACCAAAATGGGGACGAAAATGAGGGAAAAACGTGACTAATTAAATGCTTATCAAAATTCCCCACACTTAAGACTTACTCGTCCCCGAGTAAGTAAACAAAATTCGAGACCCATAAGTACCCTTATTCAATACTACACTAATACTAAGGCTACAACCTAAACTATTAATAATATCCGACGGTAAGCAATTAACGGGCCTCCTCCGTCCCTTCAACTCACAACGAGATACTCATGAGGTAGAGTACTTCCTTGCAAGGCAAGTAGGGGCTTGCTCAAAATTTCGACGCATCCAAATGAAAAACACGTAAGAACACGACAAAGATGCATCTAACAAAAGAAAAATCACATGCCTCATCCATGTGACGGAAATATCTAAAAGGAAAACCGTTTAAATAATGCATGATCCTTGTAAGCCACTAATATCATAAAGCATGGAAAAATATTCGCCTCCTAGCGGTGCAAGTCTAATGAAAATTTCGAACCCCGTCTACTATTTGCTTGGCCAAGAGCGATAAAATGGAAGATGGAAATGAAATCCTCGTGACGTTATTAAGCACAATAGCATATCGAATTCACGTTTCTCAGTTAAATGAGACACAAGGGTCGTCCCGTCTCACTATGCAACTTCAAAGGCAAATGATTCAAGAAGGATAAAAGGAAATTGAGATTTGAGTCTAAGTGCTTGCAAAACTTTTCCTTTCGCACTTTGCTTTCTTTTTCTTTTTCTTTCTTTTTGATTTGCATTTTGGTTTGCAATTTTTGGCATGAAAGCACACGGTTTCCGTCAAGGACATGCGGTCGGAACCAACAATAGGGGTATCCCCACCGTAGTGGCATCGAAAGGGGGCCTAGATATGGGCCCACTAGAATCCCTAGAAGTTCCGTTTTGCACTTCCTCGACGAAAACAAGAAAAGATGATAATTGACTCAATATTTTCAGCTTGTTTGATTTGTTTCCTTTTTTGAGCAAAAGTGGAAGAACAATGAATCATGGTTGGTTGCATAGCAAGAACGGTCACCTAAGAATCCTTTCTACCATCGGAATATTCACATCAATCGAGGTTGTCGAGGTGGAATAAGCGCAAACTCGTGACTCGGCATTAGTAGACGGGTTAAAACTCACTAAAAATGCACAACCCAGGGCGTCTAAAATTCCATGATTAAGATGAACACTTTATGAATAAAAAAGTAGCAAAAAGGGACTATGCACATTCAACAAGTTTTCCAAAAAGACAATTATTAAAACATTTTTCTAAATGCAACTATATGCCATGATGCAATCTAGCATATATACAACTTAAAGGCACATGCTCTAACCGACTATATGACACATAAGCTAATGCTATCTCCTAACAGCACACAAGTGGCACACACGCCAATCAACAAAATTCACACCATCGTCATCAACACATCTCATCCTCAAATAAGAAGAAAAGGAGATAAGGGAGAAAGGAGATAAGGGAGAAGAGAAATAGGAAAGGTCTCACCAAAGCGTCTTCATCTTCCCTTTTTCGTGCCTCTTATGATGTGGGGCGCACCTATGGATGGAGATAAAAGAAACACACGGCAATATATACAAAATAAACTATATACAAACTAATCTAAACATCTATTTTTTGGAAAATTTTCAAATTTTTCGATTTTTAGGCATTTTTCATCTTTTTTCGAAACTCAACGATATAAACAAAGGAAATAAAATCCTCCCCACACTTAAGTCTTACTCGTCCCCGAGTAAGTGACTCAAATATGAAAGGAGAGAAAAAAGAAAAGGAAAAACAAAACAAATTTTTTTGGGTTTTTTCAATTTTTCGGGAATTCCCTCCCCACACTTAGCATTTACATGGTGTGAGGGGTGAATTCAAAGCAAATAACATGTTTTTGGGTTTTTAAATATTTTGAAAAATAAAAACTTGTTTTTGGGGGTTTTGATTTTTGATGAATAATCACAATATGAACAATATATACAAGAGGGTTAGCTCTAAGTAAATGCATGAACTAAATAAAATTCCTAAAACTAAATGCAAAATGATATAATACAATGTCATGATCTAAGTAAATGCAAACTACACTATATGCTAATCTAGAGTCTCGCTGCGGTGGTAAGGTGCATAAATGCAAGCCCCTCATGG
>JAIUZE010001464.1:0-52802 GCA_022085475.1 Heliosperma pusillum | reverse complement strand
TTAAACAAAAAGAGGAATTACCATTTTTAAGTAATATTTTTCCATTATATCAATATATAATGGGTCCCACAATGCTTAGTTAATTTATTTTACAACTCTTTGTAAATATAATTAACTAATTCCCTCTATCTCAAAACCTCAACTAATTTAGTAATTTAACGATTAATTACTAAGTTAAATCTTATTTAATCATATTAAAATAAGATATAAATTTATTAGTCAATGATCGCATAATTGAAAAAATAAACTTAATCGAATTTGAGTTCTTAACTCAATTTCTAACAATTAACTCTCGTACATATCGAATATATGTAATGTACTAATTAACTGTATCGTATACAAATAATTAGTTACTATTTGGATTTCATCCTTTAGGTGTGACCGAAAGGGATCAGTTGATCACCGCAGTCAAACGACAATAACGTCAAACTCTAGTCAGCCAACCGTTATTGATTTACGTTAATCAACTGACTAATCATATATATAGTCAATAATTATCCCAATTATATTCCATAATAAGATTTATTATGTGGCGCACTATTGTGGAGGACACCTACTCCAACAGCAACTAGGTTGCTCAATTTTTTTGTGATGTACCTATGGGCTTCGTTTCACGAGCCCGAGCGGCAAGGGGTGTCGTCTGGTATTGAACCAGAACTTGGGCAAGTGAACAGCAAACAAGCATAGCCTATTACCCTTTTCTGTTAAGCAGCTAGGAGTCAGGAGTCCCGCAGGTGCATTTTACGCTTCATTGAGAGCTCTTCCTGACAAAACGGGCTGCGTTATTCTTATTTTCTCTGTTTGACTCTTTTGTTATGCAACTTTCTCCATCCAAATCAAATATAAATTATATATTTACAATCCTGGCTCTTACCTCTACAATATATTATATTCATAATATTTTTAAGGGACTCGATGTATGGGGTTTAGACCTACCTTAAGGATTTATATATTTGATGGGCAAATAAGAAGAATAAGAAGAAGATGTCTGTCTTTTGGGGTGTTTTTGGAGGAGGATTTCTGTAGCACAATATTAATGGCATTTTTATGAAGATGAAGATTATTTTGCGGTATTTATTGCGTAGTAAAGGTAACTAGGTGTTTTCCTTTAATTATGTTTATAGAAAATAAATTATTAACATGATATAATGCTTGATTGTATGATTAAGTCTTTGTGTGGTTATTTATGCTTATGATTCATATTTTTAATTGCATTCAATGTTTATGATGTTATTCTATTTTCAATTATTTATTTAGTGCGCGAACTAGGGTTCAAATCGTGAACCCTAGCGCCGTAGGTGGTGGCGCGGCCGTGGGTTTGTCGTGGCCTAGGGTTTCGGCCTCCTCCTTGTGGGAGAGGCTAAGGTTTACATCTTTTAAAGTATGTTAGACTATAACTTTGCGCGTAAGCTACCCTGGTTATATCAATTTGAGCTATAACTTAGAAAGTGACTTATGATGCGGTGTACTATAACAAGACTCGTTGTGGTGACATGGAGGTTTGTACTGTAGAGTCGTCCCCTCGATGATGGTGTTATAGAGGAGTAAATTGTGACGGAAAAGAGTTGTAATTGATACTACTATAGCCTCGCACGTATAACAAAGGTTATATCTTGAAGTACTATAACTTCACTAAAGTTGAGTAAAGATTATATCGTAAGGTACTATAACTTTACTATGGTTAAGTGAAGGTTATAGTTGATGATACTATAACCTGACACGCTTCCTAATGTTATAGCTAGATGTACTATAACTCTGCTGGAGTTAAGCGAAGGTTATGGCTGATGATGCTATAACCTGACAAGCTTAACCAAGGTTATAATTGAGGTTACTATAACTTCACTAGTGTTGAGTGAAGGTTATAGTAGGAGGTACTATAATATTGAGTTGTTTAATGCTTCTGTGTCTAGTGTTATGGTAGCTCGAACTATAACATGACCTTTGAGGTGTAATGTTATAGATTAAGATACTATAACCTTTGCTCAGCTGTGCTTGCTTATATGTGGTGTTATGGTTAGTTGAATTATAACACTATGTTTGCATATTCTCTTGGTTACTCTCATTCTTTGAGGAGTAGAGCAATCAGTTAAATTGTTCAATGAGTTGAGGTGGAACAGTCATTTAAACTGTTCTACTGAGTTGAGTCGTGATGTTGTTCACGCATGGTTTGTATAGTCAGTTAAACTGTGCATTTGTTTGTTGGCTAGTTCGAATAGATGATGGTAGTATCATTTAAATACTATCGGAATGAAACCAGAGCCGCCCTTCGAGGGTTTATTTGGTCTATGTTTGGGGGTGGCCAGAGACATCAGTTAAATGCTCTGGTTCCTGAGTGTCGTTCAATGTACAGTTAATGCATCGAGCGGTATGGCCAAGTCTTAGGCATATAGGCAATAGTGATACGCTATACATAGTACCGTGGAGGCAGTGGTTATACGCTCAACAACCGACAGAGGCAGTGGTTTTACGCTCTGGCCAGTTAGAGGCAGTGGTTATACGCTCTAACAAGCGTTCGCTTTATTCGTTATGTTTTGTTGCTAGCATTGTGCCTTATGTTGCCATGGATCGTGTGTCACTTTTGGTTGAGTTAGTGTTCATGGTCTAGGGGTTTGATTGGTGCATTAATTGGTTACGATGTCATGGTAAGTTTGATTGCATGTCATCTCGCGTAGATTGCTTCACATGTCTTTTATGATTACTATCAGTTGTTATAGTTTGTTATTAATTCAGCCTGTTGTAAACATGACTGGGAGAGTACCTAGTTACTCCCAACAGATTGTCGACCCCATTCTTAGGTTTAATTGGTTAATGCTTGTCTGGATGTTGGGCTAGAGAGACTTGTGGCGTCAAGAATAATTTGTTTAGGAATTTATTAAATTTAAGGATTATTAATAATATATTAGTTTAGACTTGGATTTGAGCATCGATCCGGATTGGTCAGATGTTTCTTCCACCTTGACCCTTGTTTCATCTTTATACTCTGATGAATTATTTATTATTATATATTTTTTTCTTGTTTAATAATCCGGTTGTTACACTTGTACTTCTTGTTATAATGGTTGTATGCGAGTATTAATATGGGTTATGTTGTGAAATGTGATGATTAAGTGTTTAAGATGCCAATTTATGCGTCGAGGAGGTCGTCAATAGTCTGGAGTCTATATTTATATTGAGATGACGGTCCGTGGATCGAAGAGTTTGTCAGGTGTTCAGAGTACTTATACATGTATTGATGTTGTAACACCCCCGATTTTATCATAATAGGTATATACTAAAGTCGTTAGTTTTATAAAATTCTCTTTTACTTTTTTTGTTGAAATATTTTAAATCGATAATTCTTGACTTCGTAGTTTTAAATTAATGTTAAATTGAGTTTAGTTTAGTTGGGTATAAACCGTCGCATTTCAATCTGTTATGAGTCCGTAATAGGATTCTACTCGAAAATCTGAGTGGGTATAATCCCACCTTTAGTATTGGGCCCTTTATCACCCATATTCTCATATCTAACCCGCCAAATCATTACCCTCGAACCTCACAATTTCAGCATACATTTCATCTCCCTCATTTACCTTAACCACCATTAAAACACTTCTTGCTCTTAAAACTTCTCTTCTCTATATCTCCCTCATCTCTCATCCAATCTCACTATTTTTTAGTTCATTCTCCTCCTCTCATTCTCCTCTTTCTTTTCGTACAATAAAACCTCCTCTTCCTAAATTTTTTTGTAAAACTCATCTTTTAGATCTAATCTTAAGACGGAGATAATTTCTTCGTTCTTAACGCAATTTAATTATGTTTACTGTTCTGGTATCCTCTCACCGTCCTCTTATTTTTAAGGTAAGAAAAGATTGAATCTTTTAACTTTATTTTAAGACGATTTTTCCAGAATTTTGGTATGAGCTCCTTATCGTGTTAATTATCGTCAAAAGGTGGAATGTTGAAGATTTGGGTCAACGAATTCGTAGATGTCGATTGCTTGCTAGGATATCGGTGTTTACAAGTGCTACAAAGGAAATATCGACGGGTTACTGGATATCACATTTTTATGTGTTTTCTATGTGTTTTAGGGTAGTTATCTTGATAAAGATGAGTTCTTTGTTATCTAATGGTATAAGTTCATGTTCTTACATGTTGAATTGTTGAGTTATGAATCACTTGTCTTGATGTGGTGGGAATTAGTGGTTTTATGCTCACTTCTCTTCTTCCCATATAAATGAGTTTCAATGTCATTAATGAGGGATTAATTACTCCTTGATTTTTTATTTGAGTGGTTTGTTGCTCATATGTTGGGTGGAATAATGATTAGTGATGAATTGATGTTGGTAGTGCAAATGCGTTTGAGATCATATAAAGTAATTTATGGGGGGTCTTTAACATAAGGACATGTGATTTGGATCTTAGACCCGACTATACATTGACTTTGACACAAACATAGTCTGACTAACCCATAATTGGAACTTTTAGGTTCATTCGGTCAACTTGGAGGCCCTAAGGTGATATGGGTAGGGCATTTTGTCCTTCGACAATAGACGGCATCTAATCTAGACACGACTTGGGTCTGTACTTGGATCGAGGTGGTCCAAATGGGTTGTCCTACACATCCTTAGGACGGGTCCTAGTGGCCTTGTGACTCGTGGACACGACTCCAAAAGAGACAAGTTCTATACTCGGGATTGGATTTAATAGAAACCAAATTGGATCATATTTTAAAAATGATGATTGATTGTAAATCGATTTTTAAAATGGCCAGCATGTCGGCAAGAAAAAGATGTTTTTGGCCGGAAATCCTAGGACTATTTGGGCAGCATTCCGCTTTATTAAAACAACGCATTTTGAAAGTGGCGAGATGAAAAGTTCGTGTTTGTAAAAGGAGACGAGAACTTTCAAAACCATAACACGGAAACCATTTAGCTCTCGGTCGGTCAAAATAAAGATCTATACCCTTCAACCAACCTCGCCAAGTGAATAAGGTTTTCCTAAGCAATGTTCAATATGGTAGCCTTCATCCAATGGTCAAGTGACTAGAGAAAGTTCATGTGAGCAATGTTCAACACATCTTGGCATAGTGAAACTTCGCCCTTTGCACATCACAAACACGGGAGGGCGGCCCGAGAAAAGCTAACGGGTTTATGCATGCCTCGTTGTATTACGAGTATCCTTTTACTAACCATAACTTTATTTTCAAGTCTCACCTTCTAAGATAGAATGTTATAAACAATGTGTAATATAGTCTTTATTCCCCAGTGGAGGCGCCAAACTGTGGTCCATCCCTCGCGATAGCTTCACGGGGATCCGACATGGCATATCGACCCGTGGTTTAAACCGAATCGAATTAAAGTTGATAGGAGACGCCACCAAATTTTATGTGAACTTGGAACCGTTCAAGTCAACTTTACACCATTCATCGAAAGCAGTGTGCAAATTGACTACAAGTGATTAAAGCTTAGAAACGTGTCTCCCTAAATCACTCAATTGAATGACTCTTGTGACCAAATGAATTCGGACATCCGAAAACAATTGATTTTGAGTAAGGGGTGAAGGTACGAGATTGGTGTTGGGCTGTTTTGAGTTGGTTTTGAGGATGGGTTAGGATGGTATTCGAGAAGATGGGCTATATGGTGGATGTGTCAGTTGTTGTGGGTAGTGGCGTTAAGGATTAACAAGAAGGGCTCAAAGACAGTCGTAAAATCGAGTTAAAAATGTCATTTTAAAGCTTAGTTTACAACAAAGTGTAAAACGATAAATGAAACTCATTATCAGCTATTCCAGTCGAACATTAAAAGATCGAGTTAAGAAAATAGTAAAAATCGTAACCTTAATGCATTTCAAAAATAAAAAATAATTTAAAACGAACGCAAATGATTAATAAACGAAACTCGAAACCGATCTTTAAATAAAATAAAATCTTTCTGGTTAAAATAAACTAAAAATATATATCTCAAAAATTAATCCAAATCTTTTCAAATTAACTTGAAATAAATCATTTAAAAATTATTTAAGTGAACAAAATTAATTAAATATCATTTTATTTCATAAAACGAAATTTCAATTAATTGCCGCCGTCGAGACGATATTACGTATTGTCCTATCATCATCTGGTGTTTGTCGGCAGTCTTATAAATTCCAATATCGACAGATATGGGTATTTACAATGGTGAATGCTAAATTGAAAATTAGTATGTGTTGGCTTTAAAGACCATTAAGAGATTGGTTTATATTGTAGTTTTACGTTCGTGAGTTGACAGATAAATAAGTTGTGAAGTTTTCAAATAACGGTTAATTAAGGCCGCTAAATGAAATTCAGAAAGTGATAGATGGAGTGTTATAAGGCTTAAGGTGAATGATGATATGATTATGCAAATTCAACTAATTAAGTTAACGATTACAAGAATTTATGCGGAGTCGGATTTATTGAAATCATTAATAGCTTTATATCATTTGGCGATTTGAGGGTATATTTGTTTCTATTTTTGAGGTAAAAGAGATGAATTTACGAGTTTTGGTTTAGAGGAGTTGCTAAGATCTCAAGAGATTAATGAATGTTGTGGAAGACGTGTATAAGCGTAATTGTAGATAAAAATAATAAATATAGAAGATGTAATTTGATGAAAGCGAAAGTATTGATCGTTTCTCACGTAACTAGAAAACGGACCAACATAACGATCGATTATTAACCATGAGTCGGATATAAGTTGTTGCTATTGAGGGTATCACCTATGAGAAGAGTGATGCGATTTCGTAAAAAAGGAAAATTAAGCCCGAATCACCTAAGCCAATATGAGAACTCTGAAGTAATTAGGAGGTGTTATGGTCAACCAATGACACCTAAGAGGCCACTTAGGAAGCTCTGGAAACCATGGAGCTTAAGCATCCAGAATTACTCGAGCTTAATATTTAGTTGCGAGGACGTAACGTTCTTTAAGGGAGGTGCATGGGATGTAACACTCGCATCTTGCCCCCGTATATTAGGGGAAGATGTCATAAACTTGTTGCTTCTAAAGGGGCGTTTAACTTCGGGGACAGAGTTTGTTCTTAAGAAGTGTAGATTGTAATACCCGTAAAAATCGTCAATAAAGAAAATAAAAAAGAAAATTAAGAACTAACCTTAATCATATTAGCACTAAAGGGTTTTAAAAGACTAAAATCAATAGAGATAAAATGGAAAACCTAGTAGCGATATTATTATCGCTTCGTTGGGAATCGGGTACGACTTTGAAGCAAGTAATTATATAATAAAATATTAATGTTGAGTATTATATATATATTTCTATAAAATAATTTCCGTACATAAGAAAATAAGGTAGAACAAAAAGAATTTTGGTGTCAATAATTGGTAAAAATCGTGTCACATATTGGGCGCATAATAGACTGCTGGCGATTAAAATTCCGTTGCTTAATCCCGTATCTTATGCTTCCCAAATCTGGAATTAGGGACACATATAAGCATGTCTAAGTGCCTAGATACCTACCTACATACGCATGCCCCCTTATGTCATGCCACCCCCCTCCCCGTACTCTTTATTCCTCTTTTCCAATACTTACCTAGGTAAACACTCAAACCTTATTAATATCCACACTCTACCAGATCTAAGAAGAAGAAGAAGAAGAAGAAGAAGAAGAAGAAGAAGAAGAAGATCTTGCCATCTAGAAGGTCGTCACTAAGTAAGAATCCAATCATTTATGTAAACCAATCTTTTTGTATCATAAATATAACTCGCGTAAGTCCTAAACATGTTAACTTGGTCATCCATACATGCATGCAGAGATCTAACTAAGTAAAAACTATGAACTTGTCAAAATCTGTAGGTTACTTATGAACAAAGTATGAATCTGACTTAAACTCATTATTTTCTTGTTAAAAACATACATGTTGTACTTTTTAAAGTTATTAAAAAAACTCACCAAATTTTGTAGTCCTTTCATGCACCATTTGAAAATGAAAAATAGATTAGTAGAACTTGTTTCTGGGTAACCTGTGATTGCAAGCCTCACTTAATGAGTTCTAAACGTATACCTATTAAAGGAATTAGTGTTTGATATTTTATCACAATAAACTTCATTGAATATAAAACATGTGAGGCAAAATAATCGACTTATTCGCTTCGTTAATTTTATTGACTTGAAATATGACTACTTCTGGAAACACGTGATTTTGGGTATCTTAAACTCATTTCTAGACCTCAACCTACAAGGGACTAAATGTGTCACCCCGCGATTTCGCAGTAAAGTAAACACATAGATTTGCAGCGGAAAACACGAGATTTTAAAAACTTTAAAAGCAAACCGCGAATGTCACTATAATATAAAACCAAAACTTAATTTAATAAATCGTATATATAAATTGTATCTTAAATAAATACAAGGGACATCGATCCCTTGATAAAACACAGTTAATATACTAAACTAATATAAAGTACACGCTAAGGGTGAATCGCTTTAATCGCTGTAAGAACAACGCTCGCTAGCTCACTCGCCACAACCCCATGCAAACACCAACCTGCAACCTGTTCATTCATTAAAAATGAATGCCACAGTCAGTGGGGAGTAACTCAGGGTTCTCCCGGCCATATCACAAGTAAACATACATAAACAACAATTAAACATGTAGAATCTTATATATAAGTGAATCATGTGAAGTACAAACATACATTTCAAAATAATATGATATAAGCATGTGAAATACCAAACAATAAGCATCATGTTATGAACCGACTCGGGAATGACACCCTTAGGCAACTATTGCTTACATATCACCGTTAGTGGCATTTATTTTATAAGGTAGAGACTCGACATACAAACCAATTCAATCATCTATTTCATACAAGAATCAAACCTAGTGTTCACATATGATCCAAACTTATAAATAACCATCCAAACATACGAATATAGCAACATAACTCTCACGGTAAATGACACGCACTAGCATCATGTACAATAGCAAGACAAGTCAATGTAAGTCCACGGGATAAGACATTTCCCTAAACCGTATACGATAACACGTTTCGTATACTCATGACCTAAACAAACATGTCCACGGGGTAAGACGTTCCCCTGAACTGTGTACGATAAGACGTTTCGCACACACAAGACTTTAATCCTCTCGGTAGGACGACGATAATAATAAGGTCCTAGTCTAAACCTGGCCAGACTCTCGGGATAAGACGTTTCCCGATTCGACATGTGGTATGACGTGCCACATCCAAGACTCGATCAACACAAAGGACGTCGAGTACCCCAAATTCGGCTAAACCACACGAAAGAGGCGGAAAGAGATCTATAGTCAAAGTCAAGCTAGTAAGCTACATGCAATGACACCACCTCGCAACGATACAACATTTGACGGTCGGGTCGATCAACGCATTGCGTTCACCTCCTAACAACGTCGTCATATGCCCACTAAAACATGCAAACAAGCATCAAAGATACACCCCGTCGCTCCGACATTCCAGTCTAACGAGTATAAGGGCGTAGCCGATGAGAGTTAAAAGCACTCAACACGTAGTGCTCAAATCAATACATAAGGTAAAACCGACTCAAGAGAGGACGTAATAAAAACCGACACAAAATATGTGATATAAACATGTGAGATATCATATATTCTAAACATGAATATTTAATGTTATTACGTAAGTTTATAAGATAAACAAACCATACAAACTTTTACATGTGAAGACAAGTGGAGAAGAAATGATAAAAAGACTCAGGGGATCCCAACCGGTCAGGTGGACCGGCTGTTGGATACCCGGCTGGCACCACGGCAACATTAAACAACCATGACAAATTACAGGGACTCCCAGCCGGTGGGTGTGACCGGCGGCCGGCTACCCGGCTGGGGTCATAAGTCAACCGAGAAGGGAAAGAAAGAAAGGGGAAGGAGGCTCCCAACCGGTGAGACGGCGGCCGCTGGGCCGGCTGGGACACGCACAACAAGATGAACAAGTCGACAAAGGAACAAGGAGAGGCTCCCAGCCGGCTAGGCGGTAGCCGGCTACCCGGCTGGGGCACGCATATGCTCAAAATCCATTAAATACAACCAACAACAATTAGGGGACTCCCAGCCGGTCATGGGGGTAGTGGCCGGCCCCCCGGCTGGGGCCACATTGCACGAAAAACACCTCAACAACGACAATAACTTCAATTCTTTTGGCACCCATTAATTCCTATCATCATTTATCATCATCAAACCATATCAAATGTAATGTAATCATACCCAATCATCACATATGGTCAATTAAGACAACGAAAGACAACACTTATCGCTAAACACTAGTCTAATCATAATAAATGAGTAAATCCAACCACATTAACATAACTTAGCATAAGATTAACATATGAGATGAATTAAACATGGAAAAGAGTAGTAAACACATATCCATATGAAATCAACACAAAGAACTCATCTTTTAAGACAAATACAACTCTAGCATGTAAAGCACGTAATAATGATATCGAGTAACCCATCACCGTTACCTCGATTAGCATTTCAAATCTTTGATTCTCAAGCTAACTATCAACCTACGTGAATTCCTTGACCCAAAATCTTCAAAATATATCTTTTCCCGATAAATAAAGCGACAAGAACCCAAAGCCGAAATATTGTAAAAGACGGTCTTAAAATAACGTTAAAAGTTTCAATCTTTTATTAGCTAGAAAGAAAGAGGATGGTGAGAGGATTCCAAAACATTTAATGGAATTGAATTACGTTAAGAACGAAGAAGTTATGCTCGTCTTAAGTTTAAATCTAGAAAATGGGTTTTATGAAAAGTTGGAGAAAATCGATATTTTATGGTATGAAAATGAAGAGGAGGATGAGAGGAGAAGATTGATATAAAAATCGTCAAGTTTCGTTGAGAGACGGAGAAATGGCATCCGTCTTAAGTTTATAAAGCTATGAAATTTCAATGGTGGTTTGGAATTTGAGAAAGAAGGAGAAAGTTGCTGGAAAAAAGAAGAGGGAGAAGGAGGTTTAGTGGGTTTGTTTTAACAAAAAGAACGATAGAAGACCCAAATTTCATATCGGGTCGACTCACTTGGATTTTCGTGTAGAATCCGATTATGAACTCATAACGGATTGAAATGCGACGGTTTCTACCCAACTAAACTAAACTCTATTTAACATTAATTTAAAGCCACGAAATCATAAATTATCGACTTAAAATATTTTAACTAATAAAAGTAAAAGACGAATTTATAAAATTTACAACTTTAGTAAATTATTTATTATTATAAAATCTGGGGTAGTGTTACACTAAAATTAGTAGACTGATAAATTAATCCATATAAACTGACATCGCCTTAAAATATGAAGTTTTGGATTTATTATAATTTTTACAAGTGTATGATATAATCTATAAAAAAACGAGATAAATGAGTTTAATAGTTTTACCAGTAAAAACTTGGCATACTAATAAAACGCTTATGAAAGTGTACTTATAAAAATGTGTAGCATTAAAACTTCTTATATGTTAAATTATGAAAGTAGAGCATTTTAGACTTTTGAATCTTGGCATTATGATTTGTTATAAGCATTTTCCACCCAATAACATATTATGACCCGTTTTTGGACAGATGTCGTTAAACTATAAATTCAAAATACTAAGAGGCATATTTAGGCGTCAAATCAATCATCTTAAAGTTAGAGGACATATTAAAGAAACCAACCCCACTGACCGCATGTCAAAATGATAAGTAATGAAGGAGATAAGATCGTTTATAGTTACTACTTCCTGAATGTAAAACCGTGGAGATTAGTTAAGTTAATATAACTTGTATAATCTTGTTGCATTGATGCTTAATCACTAAACCAAACAAAAATAAATATATAAAACAATCATATACATTTTGGTCTAATGCTTAACTCGTCTATAAAGGTTCTAGAGCGAGATGAGTTAGTTAAGGGAACTTAACATAATGGAAACTGTATGAAGCACGTAATGTAAAACAAGATATTGAAGGACCGACTTGGATAGATTAGTAATCGATATTTTATACATATTTTAGACTCGGGAATTTCAGAAGAGGCGTTGTAACCGCTCCCTAACAAACCTGGTGAGGTAAGGGAAAACACTAACTTGTACACTATTCTTGAACTACCGCGTATTGTTCCGAATGTTGTGATATTTATTATGCTTGTAATGATTGTTGATATTGGTTGGATTGATTATGATACAATGACTATTGAAGATTATTGATTTGGTTAGATCTATTGAAAATGAAATCGTGTTTGAAATGAAATGAAAAGACTTATGATTTTAAAAGTTTTGAAAACCAAAACTGTATGATCGTTTGTACAAGTTATTGAAATGTTTAATTTCAAGGAAACGGATTTAATTGTTTAGAAAGGTTTTTATATTAGTTCTGAAAAAAAAATTGGTTGAGGGGTAGGTTATCCCAAATATGGGACCCCCTATACAGATCAAGCTTTTGGTGGGGGTTAGTTAATCGAAACCTCGACCTCTTATCTTCCTCTTTGGGGTTGGCCCTTGGAGGGGTGTGCAAACTCAAGATGTTTGGACAATTTAGTACACGGTCTGGGAACCTCGTCTTATCCAGACTAGGGCGAGGGGACCCTCTCCATACGGCATCTATCCAAGTATACCGATAATGATAACTTATCTAAAGAAATGTTTTCTTTCAAATGAAATTGTATTGGAAGAACTGTGGTTTAATATGTTAGAAATTTATGGAAAGAGTTGTCTTCTTTCAAATAGAAAAGGTATTTGAAGAAATGTGATTCGAAAAGTTTGGAAAACACTCATGATTTGTACTTTATTATTTGAAATACCTCATGTTTGTTATTGAAAGTTCTTAAATTTACAAATTCTCTTTCTCGGATTGTTTACCTTACTCAACATTATTATTGACCCTTCTTTTGTTTTGTCCTTGATTGGACATGCGATGACCACAAACTGTGTGAGCAGATCGTGTTACATGTAATTGTGGAAAGTAGAGTCCGGAACTCTTAGGGAGAGCGCGATATCATGGAATATTTAAAGTTTAAACTTTAAAATATTTGGTGGCTTTTAGACTTATAACTTTTATTTGCTTCCGCTAAACTTGTATGGGTGTAATCAGATTTTATTCACCTTGGTTTAATTTTATCTAAACATTAGCATTTTGTATTTTTATATTATAGTGCTATTGCCACATTCAGTTGCATTGTAGCATGCCCAAGATCCTATTTTTATATTATACGATTTTTACATATGTTACAATACCTTCAACCAACCTTGCAAAGTGAAAAGGGTCTCTCTATGCAATATGTAATAGAGTAGTCCTTATCCATTTGACAAAGCGAGTGGAAGAAGTTGATGTGAATAATGTGAATAGTGGAAGTCTTAAGACTCAGGTTGTGTTTATACGGGTCTGAAGGGAGGTCTGAGCATGAGTCTGAGCATCATATTTGTAGAATTTTATGGATAAAGCAAAGACTACTGTAGAGAAATCTGAGGATGGGTCTTGGAAATCCAAGACCCACTTTAAGACTTATGAATAGTGTTATGTGTGTGTAAAGGTGGGTCCTATTTATTGTGTTTGAGATTTTTAATAGGTTTGAGGGATAAAGTGGTATGAATAAGTAAATTTAAGTTGAGTCTTAATAATAAAATAATAGTATTTTACTATTACTAAGACTCATATATGGTCTTGGGATAAACTTAGTCTCTATCAAAACCTGAATGAAATGCTACTGATTTACAATGCATTATGAGAACGTGCAATTCATGCTAATATATACGCTAAGCAACTATTCCTATACTTCAGCCACTTAGTAACACACTAACCCACTAAACTAGCAACTAAACCATAAGCATGATGTCACTAATTTAGAATTTCTAAAACGTGAATAGTGGAAATGTCCAACTAAGATGCAAATAGCAACTAATTAATAAATTAACTAGTGTCGATCCCGCGTAAAAGCGTAGTTTTTTCAGATAAAAACGTTAGAGGCTTTGACTTTTAAATGATCACATTGAAATAAGGCTAAACATTGATTTATCGAAAGATTGTGATCAAACTTACCGTAAATATTTATAATTAACTCCTTTGAAAATTTAACGATAAATATACTATTTGTAGTGTTTCATATTAAGAAGTGGAAAACACATCGAATAAGATTGTAGGTTTTGCTAAAATTATTTTGTCAACAATGCTTCTTAAAGATAACGATATTATCTCATTATATCCACTATAAGTATAATAATTAACGTACAATCTTATGAATACAATCAAATAAGATATCTACTATATATAAAAGCCAAAACATCGTTCTTTATGAAAGCAACAACCCCAAATCCTATGTGTCAAGCATAACATAAAATTAGGAAGTTGAAAAGTCAACATTTTCTTTGCAAATTATTTATTTCGAAAAAAACATTACATAAATAAAGGTAACCCGTAAATAAAAGCACCGGATATTTATGTACTCAATAAAAACAAATTACATTTAAATTTTACATTTTACTTCGTAACGATTTATAAACTATTTACATGAATTTATAATTTTCAAAAACTATATGATTAGATAATTTTATACTCCGTAATTTTTACTCTTATATTGAACTTGATAAAAAGAAAAATCAGAATTTACAAAAAAAAAAAATTGTTTAGAATTTATTTGTCTGACAATTCTATTGGGTACATGCATAACATATATGAATAATAAAAAATATACAGTAATTGTGAATCGGCTGCAAATAGAAACTTTAACAACATCTTTGAGCCCATAAAAAGTTATTTGATATAATTACGTAACTATATATATTTATAAATCATGTACATATGACGATAAGTTTATAGAAAGATAGAGAGAGCAAATAGGCTTATATTTGATTTATGAACAATGTTTTTTAGATATTTTGGGTAGTAACAACTTTTTGAAGGTGGTCATGAGAGGTGATATGGTGTAATGGTTATAAATGTGGGATTAGAGGGTTTTCGAGTTTTTTTATGAAGACACTTAAGGTTCTTAAGTCTTACTTAAGACGGGCACGAACACGAGAACTATTTGTATTAAGTTTAAGATAGGTCAAATACTAATATATAATGGTAATAAAGATAACTTTTATGGAATTTTCTAAACAACAAGTGGGGTGATTTGTATATATTAAAACCGTCTTAAGTTTAAGACGGATTATGTCTGTCTTATATGAGAATTTGGTTTATAAGGTTTGTTTAGGGGTAATTTGACTCGTGACTTAGTGTATACCCGTTTCTCGGAATAACTTATACCCCCACGTACTTTATAAATAATTTGTTAGTTTGTTTGTTAATTATTTTAATTATTTATTGAAAACCTTTAAAAAACTTGCACGGATTTTATTAAATGAAAATCGTGTGTAACCATTTGTGTAGGTCTGCAACTATTCAAATCGGGCCAATATTTTCATTTTAATTATGCACGTCTTAAAACTTTCATTTTCTCCCATGTAAATGTCCTAAAAACATAGACAAGTTTAACTAAATGAAACATTCTAAATAATATGCACGGGTCAGCAACTAATATTCAACCGGGTTTTAATGAAGTAACACATGTAATGAAGTAACCCATGTAATAATGAAGTAACTCATGTAACTAGAGATCATTTACGCTAATTACTATTGGAATTTATAATTCAAATTTTAAATCTTAAATATAACTTCATAACTCTAAAACTTTATATTAACAAAATTGAAACAATATACCCGTGCAATTTGCACGTACGGGTTTAAAACTAGTTTCATGGCTTCCTATTGCCTCCTGAAATCAAGGAAAAAGAAAAGTAAAGTTGACCCCACATCTATTAAAGCTATTTAATTACTCTCTCTCATCTAATTAAAAATAAAAAATAACAAATGCCCCACTTCGTCAAACATGCTCCTCCTTATTGCTGGAGGTATTATTTCATGTTTACAACACAATTCTAACAACTATACAAACACATAAATAAACTATATAAACTATACAAATTTATACAAGACTATACAAATCTATACTTGATATTATAAATTAATTGTGAACATCAAGAAATTAAAAGTACAAAATTTAACAGAAGCGGATTTAAAAAAAATTGTATGTCAGAGTTAAACTAAAAATATACAAGTACTCTGAACCATAACTTGATTAAACGATGTATATCAAAAATTTAAAATAACTACTAATATAAATAAATGACTTAAAATATCGAAAAAAATATAAAATCAAAAAAATTACAAAATAGTTTGTTGAAAACATTTCATGGATATAATTTTGATAAAACACTAGCTAGATCTACAGATTAAGAGCTTATGAGGCAAGGTTCATAATAGTTAAAAAGGTAAAGCTCAATTTCATAGAAGAATAAAACTGAGAAAAAAAAGTGATGATGAAAAATACGCACATATAATAATATCAATTTCAAATGAAAATGTTAGTATTATACTCCCTCCTATTCAATGTATTCTTCCCCTTTCATTTTGGCTCTTAGATTAAGGAAATGAATTTTGACCACACAAAACACATTACCCCCACACACAAATGAATTTAGACCACACAAAACAGACTACCCCACATCCAAAAAAGAAAATAGGGAAGAAAACATGAATAACCGAAAAAGGAAATAGGGAAGAATACCATGAATAGGAGGGAGTTGTAAACATAAATTATACGATCTTGATTATAACGATAATTACTGAAAGGTACTTACGTGGTGCAGCCATCAGATCTGATAATAAAGTTACTTGAGAAAGATAAATAATAAACCCTTATTGCTTTGCCTTCTCCTACCTTCCTTATTCTCTAATTCACTTTCTTTCTTGTGTGTTGGTGATATGAATGAATTAGGTTAAAGCACAAACATGTGTACTTATATAGAGAGGTGGCAGGAGGGGCTTTATGGAATAAGTAGTCAGTTATGTAAATAGCCTGTAACTATTTACCATAATCTACTTAAACTAGGACTCCTAATAAAAACCCGAAACAATATATTTAACCATTATTTAATTAAGGCAACTAATATCAGTAATTAGGTCCACACAATAGAGAATTAAATATTAATATAATAATAATTCTTACATTCTCCCACTTGGACCATATTACTGATTAAAACATAATGTCACACTTAATTATAACATAAGGCGCGTAGACGGTTAAATGAATACATACTGGGTTTATCTTAATTACCCTGATCATCCCTGAACAACTGGTTGAGTCATGGCGGAGACACTACTATAAAAGAGAAGTGGTCCTTCCATGTACTACGGACCAATCACTTAGAATAATCAGTCTGTACAAGGAGCAAACATAATCCCCAAATAATGTCCTTGAGGAAAAGGACTAATTCTGTTAATCGTGCAACGATAATGTATACAATAACAATAATACGATACAGAAAAGTGTTCGGAAGTCATCATCATAATATAATAAAACATAAATCGATTAATCAAAATATAAGTGTCATTATTACAAAGCACTAGCATGATCCAAACATAAACGAAAAAGCCTTAATGATTATCCTCCACACCAATATCAATAGCATGCTTCATAAATGCCTTTGGAGGTAATCCCTTAGTTAAAAGATCTGCTATATTAGCACTAGTCATAATGTGCTCAATTGACACGGTGTTTTTTCCGAACTTCCTCCTTAACTGACAAGTATTTCATTTTCATGTGCTTTATTCCTTTAGAATACTTGTCATTCTTCGAAAAGAAGATCGATGCGGTATCATCACAATAAATTCTCAACGGCCTTGCATCATAATGCATAATGCTAAGCCCTGAAGGAGAATTCCGCAACCATAAAGCTTGAATAGTAGCCTCAAAGCACGCTACAAATTCAACTTCCATAGTGGATGAGGCAATAATTGTTTGTTTAGCACTTTTCCAGGAGATTGCTCCCCCAGCTAAAACAAACACATAACCAAAAGTGCTTTTCCTTGAGTCCACGCATCCTCCAAAATCTGAGTCATCATATCCAATAACCCATTTCAGGATTGGACTGATATCGACCCAACATACCTACTGCAAAACTTATGTCAGGTCTTGTACAGACCTGCGCATACATTAAGCTTCCAACCAGAGATGCATAAGGAAATTTTTTCATGGTATTTCGTTCTAGCTCAGTCTTAGGACACATACTTAAGCTGAACTTATCCCCTTTCTGAATAGGAACATCATTGGGATTACATTTTACCATGTTGAATCTTTCTAAAACTTTACTGATATAGACTTTCTGAGACAACCCTAATGTCCTTTGTGATCTGTCTCGAGATATTTCCACCCGGATCACATAGGACGCCTCTCCCATATCTTTCATCTCAAGTTGTTTGATAGGAAATCTTTAGTTCGACGTAATAGTCCCAAATCACTGCTTGCTATAAGTATGTCATCGACATATAGGACCAAAATGCAAACTTACTCCCACTGATCTTCAGGTATATACACTGATCAACATTGTTTTCTTGAAACCCAAAGGAGGTAATGGTATTATGGAACTTAATATACCATTGTCGAGAAGCTTGCTTAAGTCCATAAATGGACTTCTTTAATATACAGACTTTGTCCTCTTTGCCATCAATAATGAAGCCTTCAGGCTGAGCCATGTAGACTTCTTCTTCCAAACTCCCATTCAAGAATGGCGTTTTCACATCCATTTGATGTAGCTCTAAATCAAAATGAGCTACAAAAGCTAAAATGATCCGTAATGAATCCTTCTTAGAAACTGGAGAGAAGGTTTCATTATAATCAATGCCTTCTTTCTGATTAAAGCCTTTAGCTACTAGTCTGGCTTTATGTCGTTCAATATTACCCGAGGAGTCGCGCTTGGTCTTAAAGACCCACTTGCAGCCGACAGCCTTATGACCTACTGGTAAATTGTTCAACTCCCAGACCTCATTCTTAGCCATATACTCCATCTCTTCTTTCATGGCATTAATCCATTTATCGGAATCATTACAATTCATAGCTTGTGAAAACGTAACCGGATCATTATCTATACTAATGTCAAATTCACATTGTTGTAGATATACATAGTCATCTGAAGTAGTTGGCTTTCTAGGTCTTGTGGACCTTCTTAATACTATTTCATTGGATGTATCAACAACTTCAGTGGCAATGTTATCATTCGAGAGTGAAGGGTCATCAACGTTAGGTTCCACAATATTGACTGGGTCAACATTATCATTATGTGGAACTTCATCAATTGAAATTGGGGGCAGAGAAGCTGGAATTGCCACCCTAACTTCATTGAGTATGACATCCCTTACCTGATCACTCCCACTAACTTCGCCATTCTTAAGGAATTTGGCATTTCCGGTTTCCACAATTCTTGTTTTGTGTGTAGGACAGTAAAACCTATACCCTTTAGGCTTTTCTGGATAACCGATAAATAACCCACTAATGGTTCTTTGATCGAGTTTCCTTTCATGTGGATTATAAATGCGTGCCTCTGCTGGGCATCCTCATACATGCAAATGTTGAAGACTCGGTTTCCACCCTTTCCACAGTTCAAATGGTGTCTTTGAAACTGCCTTACTGGGAACCCGGTTTCCAACATACACAGCAGACATAAAGGCATGCATCCACAACATCATGGGTAAGTTGGTATTACTCATCATTGCCCTTACAGCCTCTAATAGGGTTCGATAACGCCTCTCAGCTACACCATTCATCCATGGAGAACCAGGAGTTGTGTACTGAGGGACAATACCCAAACTTTCAAGGAGTTTTGCAAAGGGACCAGGATGTTGTCCTGATTCATCATATTTGCCATAATATTCACCACCTCTATCTGACCTTATGATTTTCACTTTCTTTCCCAATTGCCTTTCAACCTCCTTAATGTAAACCTCTAAGGCGTTTACTGATTGAGATTTTTCATGCAAAAGGTAAAGGTAACAATAACGTGAATAATCATCGATGAAGGTGATGAAATATTTCTCTCCGCTCATGGAGAGAACATCAAATGGACCACAAATGTCTGTATGGGTAATTTCTAATAAAGCAGTGTTTCTTGTGGACCCTTTCTTGGTGTGTTTGGTTTGCTTACCTTTAATGCATTCCACACACGTCCCAAAATCCGTAAAATCAAGAGAGGGTAACATATTGTTTTTAACCAATATGTTCATTCTTTCTCTTGAAATATGGGCCAAACGTTTATGCCACAAGAAGGAGGAACTTTCATTAGAGCCTGTATCTAGCCACCATGTATTAGAAGGAATTTCAACATAATTTGATTCGAAACATACTAAAGCCAAAAGCTTACCCTTCTTTTCGAATCAATTCTCACGCTTTATGCAGTCTTGCTGAAAGTGCCCAGGTTTCCTACAGAAAAGGCAACTTTACTGCTTCTTAATTTCCTTCTTTATGCCAGTTGCAGACGGTTTATCAGAAGAGCTTAACTTAATGCCCTTTCTGTTTCTAAACTTACCTTTAGATTTCCCGCTTACATGATGCACATGATGTGCCTGGGCATAAGTTCAGACATAAGCCTTCCAGCTACCGCTTTCTCGGTAGTCTGAAAGCGTTCCTTAATGATTTCCATGTACTTACTGGCTGTAGTACAACCTATCTCCGAAATGGAGGACTTAATGTTTAGTGCAGTGGTAATTCGTAAGAACTTTAAGCAAAGACTGTCATGTTATTTAGAGAGCTTTGCAACGGTACTGCATTATGAATAATGCTCAGAACATTAGGCTTTGAGTTTATCACACAATAGCAATTATGACTAAGACTTGAGACTTAAATGAGTAACTCATAAACATTCATTAAGCAAGTGCAGTATCTGTGGACAACCTACGCATGCTTAATTACATAATCGAGTATACTCTCTTTAATGAGTGTTTCACTTTAATGTCAGGTTACCTGTGGGTAAAACCTTAATACAAGTTATTTCACCCCATTAGATGCTTAGACGGATATTCACTGCATAATTTGAGTCCACTGTGGTGAACATCAACATAATGTGAATTCCCAATTTAATTACATTAAGAGATCTGATCGCGTACGAGATGAAATCACTGTGGTGAATTCCAACTTGTCATAATGCGAAGGTCTCCTTTAATCAATACTTAAGATATAATTAATATTCAATAAGAATGTATGTTTGGTCGGATATTCACTGCATAATTTGAGTCCACTGTGGTGAACATCAACATAATGTGAATGCCTAATTTAATTACATTATGAGATCTGATCGCGTACGAGATCAAATCACTGTGGTGAATTTCAACTTGTCATAATGCGAATGTCTCCTTTAATCAATACATAAGATATAATTAACTTTTAATAAAAATGTATGCTTAGTCGGATATTCACTGCATAATTTGAGTCCACTGTGGTGAACATCAACATGATGTGAATGCTCAATTACATTATGAGATCTGATCGCGTACGAGATG
Organism: Heliosperma pusillum; assembly: GCA_022085475.1. Lineage (NCBI taxonomy): Eukaryota > Viridiplantae > Streptophyta > Magnoliopsida > Caryophyllales > Caryophyllaceae > Heliosperma > Heliosperma pusillum. The sequence goes on along the minus strand of JAIUZE010001464.1, from coordinate 31,451 downwards.
GAGTCACTGTGGTGAATTTCAACTCATCATAATGCGAAGGTCTCCTTTAAGCATAATAACATAATATTATGCGAGCATACAATGAAAACGAACAATAAGTATTGAAACAGCACGGGAAGACCTCGACCGAGTAAAACATCAGCTCGATCGAGTAGAAAATAAACTTAAACACCTCGATCGAGAACAACTTTAGCTCGATCGAGAAAAAAACAAAGAAGAACCCCTCGATCGAGTACAACTTTAGCTCGATCGAGTACAAGGCAAAACAAGACCCCTCGATCGAGTAAACAATAGCTCGATCGAGCAGGATCAAAATCATAAGGGCTCGATCGAGTAGAACATTAGCTTGATCGAGCAGAATTAAAATATAAGGGCTCGATCGAGTAGAACATTAGCTTGATCGATCAGAATTATAAGTATAAGGGCTCGATCGAGTAGAACATTAGCTCGATCGAGCAACATCATTATTAAACAAGGCATCTCGATCGAGAAAGACTTTAGCACGATCGAGAACAAGGCAAAAGGGAACCACTCGATCGAGTACACCATCAGCTCGATCGAGCAGAAGCAAATCAGAAGAGACTCGATCGAGTAAGCAGTGAGCTCGATCGAGCAGAAGCAAAGCAGGAAAGACTCGATCGAGTAAGCAGTTAGCTCGATCGAGCAGAAGCATAAACAAAACGCCTCGATCGAGTGAGCATTAGCTCGATCGAGTAGGTTAGAAATTAGACGGCATTCATACGCATAATAAACATAATAATCCTTCAAATCGAATTAGGCAGCGCAAAACATCATCATAAATAATCATCATAAATAAAATAAAACGAAATAATTCGATTAGGCAGCGGAAACGATCATCATAACAGGATACGCTATCAATCATGAGGGTATACAATAAATTATGAATGAATGTTACAACATCATGATTAAAACATTAAATTCATTCATAAAAACATAATTAGAACATTAATCAGAATTACAACTATAATCACAACCATGCTCTGATACCACATGTAAACATAAATTATAGGATCTTGATTATAACGATAATTACTGAAAGGTACTTACGTGGTGCAGCCATCAGATCTGATAATAAAGTTACTTGAGAAAGATAAATAATAAACCCTTATTGCTTTGCCTTCTCCTACCTTCCTTATTCTCTAATTCACTTTCTTTCTTGTGTGTTGGTGATATGAATGAATTAGGTTAAAGCACAAACAGGTGTACTTATATAGAGAGGTGGCAGGAGGGGCTTTATGGAATAAGTAGTCAGTTATGTAAATAGCCTGTAACTATTTACCATAATCTACTTAAACTAGGACTCCTAATAAAAACCCGAAACAATATATTTAACCATTATTTAATTAAGGCAACTAATATCAGTAATTAGGTCCACACAATAGAGAATTAAATATTAATATAATAATAATTCTTACAGGAGTAATATGCAAAAGGCTCGAAATCATACGCATTTGATTTACACTTTTTCTATTGAGGGTTCTATTTATATGTGATAATATTATATGGCATTTATGGGAATTAGGGTGATAGTCTGATAGAGAGGATAGACAAAGTGTGAAGTGAGAGAGGGAGAGCTGCGTTTTTATTAGGGTGATATATAAAATGGCGAACTGGGTAGTATTTATATGGAGGTGTCATGCGTATATGGTAGAGTTAGTTACATGGGTCATCCAACGTCTTAAATCAAATTGTTAGACATGTATGTCCATTCTAGATGACTTCCTATATAGGCCAAGTTATTATCGGGTCATGAACTTTGTATACTTTATGTTTGTATTAAAAAATTTACAAATAAATTTTTAAATATTCGTTATACTATTAGATCAGCTATATACTCCCTCTGATCCAGACGAAAGTTAACATAGGATTAATGGAGTATTTAAAAAACGGTGGAAAAATGAGGCGTAAAAAGGGAAAACGTAAGTGGGTAATGTAATTGTGGGTTTAATTGTTGAATTTTTTTTTTGGTGACCCAGGGAACACTCAAACTAGGTAGCACAAAAACGGACACGGACACGGACACGACACGGACACGTGATACGGCATCTCGTGAAATTTAGGACACGGGGCACGGTATTTAAATTTAATAAAATATATATTTTATAGTTATAAATAACATACAATTTTATTTTTGTATTAGTATTTGATATTAAATGTAAATAATTGAGTGTAAAATTTGGCTTTAACTATAATTTAATTCTCATTTCCCACCCAAACTCATCTTCTAATCAATTTTCCCACCCAAACTCATCTTCTAATCAACCTCTTCTAGTCTTTCAATCTCACATTCCTTGTTTATAGGTGTCCGTGTGTCTGTGTGTCCGACACGGTATCCGACACGGGACGGCTGGTTAGGAGAAGCGTTCGTGCTACCTAGCACCCAAACACTCTGCAAGTCCAGGGACCAGGTAAGTCCTCAAGGTAACCCTTGATGACGGGTAACCGTAGCGCTCCCGTGTAGGGAGTCGAACTCGGGACCTCTCAATTCGTTGTCATTGCAACGCTTTGAGGCACTCCCGCGCTCCACTACACTCAAGCCACTTTGGTTAATTGTTGAATGTTTGGTGGGGGCATGTGGTAGCATTTTGTGTAAATATGAAATGAGTATAAGGATAATTTGGTAATATTGTGGGCCAAATAAGGTATGTTATCTTTAGCGTGGTTCGTCCATTTATAGTAAGTGTTACCTTTGATCTGGATCGGAGGGAGTATATTTTTGGGTTACATGTTGTTGTTGTTGTTGTTGTTATCATTATTATTATTAGTTTGAGTCATAATTATGTGAATTTGATAGGTTTAGTTAAATTGTTAAATTTTTAATCCCGTGTTCCCGTGCAAAATTGCACGGGATTAAAACTAGTAGATTATATATTAAGTTAAAGAAACGGTTAGAATAAGTTATTATGTAACAAACACATAATGTGCCACATATTCCAACAGTTATGGATTATACTTTTTTTTAGTGTATTAGCAGCATTCTAATATGATACTGTTAGAATAAGTTATTGTGTCATAAACTCATTGTATTAGCATCATTCTTATATGATATAGTATTTAGCTGGAAATTCAGTGAGTTTTTATTCAAAAATAAAATAACTTTAATTATATTATATCAATGAGAGATCAACTAATATAAGTGATGTCATGTACTAGTAAATAAAATTGTAAGAAGATGATTTTATTTATTTATGGCATATCCATAAATAAAAAGAGAATGATTAGATCAGTTAATGTAAGTGAGGACCACTATTAGAAGGTGAATATCTACTAGTCTATTAGTCTATAAAGCATAAACATTTAAAGCCATCATATTGGCGGCAGGATTTCAGGAAGAAAAAGATAGAGCGGGCCCCACGTTTAAAAGCAGATTAATTACTCTCTCTATGATTTTAGATACAATATTCTACTTGATACAATTACAAATATGTACAAGTAATGATCTACGGAGTTGAAAAACTTACGAACTAACATTTACAAAAATTAATTTTATAAGTTCGAAAATAATTAAAAACGTTCCTAAAATTAGAAAAAAAAAATATCAGAAAGTTAAGCCTTTTCGATTTGAGAAGGACATTATACCTCTACAAACTTAGCATAGAAAAAATGATTTTGTTAGATGAGGAAGTAGACTTTTTATTTATGAAGGAAAATAAATGGATGGAAAATTTGTTAATTTTTGGGTGAGATAGTGAAAAAATAAAGTTATGTACGGCAGTAGGAATGGAGTATTAAGAATGTAAAAGATAAAAACAATATGGTAAATACGAAAAAAATCCCACAAAAATCACATTTTAACCTTTTCTTATTTAAGTTGGTTTTTAAAAATTAAATGATAAATGTATTTTAAACTGATTTAAAAAAGAAAAATGGAACCAATTTTTTGTTGCTGTGTGTCGAATTGAAAAAAAATAAGAAAAAGAAAAATCTAAACATTTGTCTCAAATTAATTTAATTTAGAAATTAAAATGATAAAAAAAAAAAAATTGGACGATTAACATTATTTAGACAAACCCAATATTGAAACCATGGAAGAAAAAATAAGGTTGAACTTCTGATGCTGTGTAACACCGTCCTAACCAACTACAATAGTAAGCATCTTTGTAATATATAGGCTTCTATAGTTGTTGTTCATCTTTTTAAATTTGATGATATTAGAATATATTAGTTCAAGATCGATTTTAAGAGATAAATGGATATGAATTATGATGGTTCTTCATTAGGATTAGGTTAGGATTTGAGATAGAGAGAGTAGGTAAGGCAAAAATTAGGTTGAATATTTGTGAGGGAAAGGGGAAGAAATAGGCAGGGGAGGTGGTAAAGGAATATGTGAGGTTATTGGGGGGGTTGAGTTAGGGTGTTTTGTGAGATTACTATTAGACTATTATATGTTTGGTTTGGCCCATTTTGTATATTAACTTAGATTTTGTAAGTTTATCCAAGGTTAGTTACACGGGTTTAGGTTCGATATGCAGATGTTATGTACGTGTTTTTTTTCATTTTCATCAATATCTAGACAATAGCATATGATATCTTATTATTATTTTTTGGTTATTAAAATTAATAATCATTTTCGACATGCTTTTATTCATGGACAACTTTATATGATGATATTTAGGATCACAAGTAAGTACTGTTCAAGATTTTATTTGTGATAGTAATAAGTGTATTTAAAATATATACAATGTAGTTTACAAACTAAGTTCTGACTATTTGTAGTTTTATTAGATTTTTTCCACTATTTTGTTATTTCCATTTGTTGAAATATACCGGTTAGAATTTTAAATTTATCAATAATTGTCCATATTTATATAAATAACATTTTTAATTAGTTAAATAATGATAATAAAAATTCTAAATAGCAAATCCGTGCAATTCTGCATAGATTTGCTTAAATTTTTAATTAACTTAAGTGAAACATAAATCAATGTAATATTCTTTTAACTTAGTTCTTTCTATCTTATATTTAATTTTATATTTTGTTTTTTTGAGTCTTTCTAATTGAAGTACATCGTAAATTAATTTTCAAGGATGTTGATCTATTTTTTAATGTCGTTGGCTTATATCGAATAATAAACACATGATCTGTAAAAAAATTATTTGGTTTATCATAGTTTAAATATTTTATCTATTTATTTATATATTTTGTTGACAACTATTAACCCCGTGCATTTTTTTGCACGGGTATAAAACTAATTTGTTATATATTACCAAGTTATAGTTGGGATATATCGCATTTTGTCTTAATTTATTCTTTTATCTAGGTTGGCTGATGTGAATGGTAAGAACTCTCATCTCTTGAAGAAGTGGTCAAAGATTTACCTCAAAAGGAAATTGCATCAATTGTCGATAGGGGATATAAGGATATTCATGGCCAACGTTAACACTAAAAAGCGTTACATTCTTCTGCATTCCCTTATATAACCGGTATTATTAGAATACGGGTGTAGATGAGTTAAGCTCAACTGTTCAGTGAGTATCCTTGAGACGGTTTCAAACTAAGACGAGAATTTGTCTTAATTTTAGACGGAAAAGTCCGTCTAAAACAAGAATTTGCCTCATTTGAGATGTTTATTAATGTAATACTTCCCCCATTTCGGTCAATAGAATACAATTGCCTTATATACGATTATTTATGTAAGGAGAGAGGAATAATGAGTTTATAATTTTAGTAAAAATAAAAAAACAAGTTGAAATGAGAAGGAAATGTAATGGTTACCACTCCGCACCGCACCCAAATTAGTTTGTTTTTTTACTTCAAATAAAAAATGTAAACTTTTGACTGATACATTTTCAATAAGACAGTGTAAATTATTGAGCGAAACGAAGTAGTATAATATTTGTATCAAGCTTAATTTCAAGTGATGCGGCTCGAGCTCGAGTTAATTCTTTTTACATACGAGCCAATTTCGAACTTAGCTAGTCTCAATTTCGATTCGACTAGGTGAGATTAGGTGAGACGCATGCGCAAAACATAACATTTTGGAAAAAAAAAATTAGAAAACACGAGAAACAAGAAGAAATTAGTTAGTAATCATGTCTTAAATCGAGCTAATCAATATAAGGTGATATTACAAAATTTACTGTGATCCACCCATAACGCGACAAAACAATACTCGGTAACTTTTCAAACCCTAGTTTTATGCGTCTCTTTCCTAGTTTTTACTCCTCTTCTAACTCAAGTTGCTGCATTTCTCCTTTTCTCACTTTCCTAATTTCAGCTTACTCCATTTCCTAGTTTTGATAATCAGGATTTTATTATCTTATATCAACTTCTTAAAGGATATTTAAACAACTAGATAAATATAACCATGCAATTATATATATTAAGACATTAAAAGACACTTATGGTAATACTTACCTTACTATATCAAAATAATCAAATACAAAAGATTCTAATTTGTAGTAGATAAATTGGGGTCATCTATAGGATGATGAGAGAGAAAATAAGAGAGAGAAAGCTCTTATTTTCTAGGGTTCTTGATTTTTGAGCAATGGCCAAAAATAATCCTACTAATCATTCTCTAGGTACACAAACCAATAGTAAAAATAGTTGTTAAAATAATAACCAATCAAATAATAATAATAATATTTTAAATAGTACAAATAAAATGACTTCTCCTGCTTAAAATCGAGTGTCGGAAATTAACAACATACGACAATCAGTTGCAGAAAATTTGTAAGGAAAGGAATCGAACTCTGGGAGAAACGAGGATACTGATTTTAATGAGGAAGGTTGGCAGGAAGTACAATCAAGGAAGAACCGTCGCTCTGCAAAGGGGGTAAAGGATCAAAAGCTGACTACTATTTAGGAGGTTGAGGATACAGACTCTACATTGACAGGTACTACTCTTCAGCTTACTATGGAGGATGTGAAAGAGGAGATTGATTACTGGAGCTATGCTCTGTATGGTTACATAATGGGGGCTAACCCTCCAAGAGAGGTTGTGAAAGGGTATTTGAAACGTACAATGAGGGATTATGAGATTACTAATATAGGTTTTTTGCCCAATGGAATATTTGTGGTGAGATTTGCTAAACTAGAACATCTTGAGTTGGTTTTGGCCAAAGGAATGTTCATGTTTGATGGGAAGCCTGTAATTATGAGGAGATGGGAGCCTGAGGTAAAATTGACCAAAATAACTGTCAAAACCGTGCCTATTTGGATGAAATTGGCTGGTTTGGACCTAAAATTTTGGGGCAGCTCTTGTCTTGGTAAATTGGCATCTTTGGTTGGTAAATTTGTCAGAATACATGAGCTGACTCTCAGAAGAACACTATTGGGATATGTGAGGGTTATGGTTGAAGTGGAGGTGGATCAGGAGTTCCCGGATAAGATTAGATTTGACGATGAGGCCGGACAAGAAATTACTGTATTAGTTGAATATGAATGGGTTCCTATTGTCTGTAAGAAGTGTACTGGTATTGGGCATAGTGAGGCTCAATGTAGGAATAGGATGGAGAAGAGACCTACATTGATCCCAAAGCCATCTACTAGACAAGTATGGAGGAGGAGAGAAGTACCTGGAAGGGCTGTGGACATTGGTGATTATCTTGTCTTATCTAAAACAAATAAGGTCCAAGAGGTTGAGAAGGGTAAAGGAGTGGGGGGACACCAATCCCTCAGTCTCCTTTTATTACTCCAGCTGTTAGACCTGCAACAACACCAGTGCCAGGTAGCCAGGGGTCTATCTATACACCAGCTAGAATTATTACTAAGCTCACGAGACATGAATCTAGGATGACTAAAGACACTGGGGGGATTTTGCTATGAACTTTCATAAAACATTGGTGAACTCAGTGGAACTGGTTGATAAAGGGGGTGGAGATGTGGGGAGGTTGTGTTCCCATGAATAAAATAGGTGTGTGGAATAGTGAAGGAAAACAACGAGATATAAAATGGTATTTGCATCAAGCTGATGTGGATATATTTGAACTCCTTGAGACTAGGATAAAACCTAGGTCTCTAAATAAAGTTGTAGGGAATATTTGTCATGGTTGGGAGTATGCTACTAATCATTCTCCCCACCCTGGTGGTAGAATTTGGGTGATGTGGAAGCCTCTTGCTTTGAGTGTGAATATAGTTGAGATCACTGACCAGCTTATTCATCTTAAAGTGGAGAAGGTAACTGATCAGTCTACTTATTATATTACTTTTGTTTATGGATTTTACAAGATTGAAGAAAGAAGACCTTTATGGAATGATTTGGAAAGGTTGTGTGGGAATGAGCCTTGGATTATCCTTGGGGATTTTAACAATGTAATGTTCTACAATGAGAGATTAGGATTGCCAGTGCGAGATGCTGAAGTCTTGCCATTTCAACAGACTGTGGAGATATGTGAGCTACAAAATATTAAAACCACTGGGGCTTTCTTCACGTGGAATAATAAACAGTCTAGTGCCACTAGAGTATTTAGTAGAATTGATAGAGTGAGATTAATGAGGGGTGGTTAACTAAGTGGCCTGGTTCTTATGCCCATTATGGTCCTAAAGGTGACTTTGACCATTGTCCTTGCCTAATTCAGGATGGAAGTGGGACTTTGCAGAGGAAAATTAGACCATTCAAATTTTTCAATATGTGGAGTAAGGTGGAGGAGTTTGCTGCTATTGTAAATTCTGGATGGAATAATCATGTCAGGGGTACTTTTATGTTTCAAGTGGTCACAAAACTGAAAAGATTGAAGCCTCTCCTTAAAGAGTTGAACAAGAATTTGTTTTCAGATGTGGAGAGAAATGATGATGTTGCATATGAGATGATGCTGGATTGTCAGAGGAACTTACAGAATGACCCCTGTAACATAGCTCTAATGGATGTTGAAAAGCAAACTAGGGAGAGTTATGTACTACTTGATAAAGCTAGGGAGGATTTTCTTAGACAGAAGGCAAAGTGTAGTTGGGCAAGGGATGGGGATGTGAACTCAGCTATGTTCCATAAAGTCATTAAACAAAGGCAGCTCCAAAATAAGGTCCTTGTCATTGAGGACATAGATGGAAGGAGATGTTCTGAGCCTGATTCTATTCTTGAAGCTTTTGTTAATTATTACAAAAACATTCTAGGGACTACTACTCAGACAAAGGGATTCAATATGTCTATTGTTGAGAAAGAAAAAGTGGTTAGGGGAGAGGATTGGGAATCAATTTGTAGATGTCCTGATATGGAAGAGATAAAAAAGGTTACTTTTTCCATTCTAGATGATAAAAGCCCAGGTCCAGATGGATATTCAAGCTGCTTTTATAAAGCTAGTTGGGAGATTATAAAGGAGGATATTTTCTTGGCTGTAAAGGAATTCTTTCAGAATGGGAAGTTTGTAAAGCAGACTAATGCAACAAATTTGGTGATGTTGCCTAAGGTATTGATGTCAATATCTGTTAAGGATTTTAGGCCTATTGCTTGCTGCAATACCATATACAAGATCATCTCAAAAATCATGTGTAATAGAATGGCAGGTATTTTACCTGAGATTATTAATCCCTCTCAAGCTGCTTTTGTCTCCGGTAGAAGTATTATGGGTAACATTCTCATTAGCCAGGATTTGGTTAGGCTCTATACCAGGAGGGGTGTGTCTTCAAGATGCTTGCTTAAAGTTGATATGAGGAAGGCATATGACTCAATTGAGTGGTCCTTTGTGAAATAGATGCTAACACACTTAGCTTTTCTTCCCCTCTTCATTGAACTTGTGATGCAATGCATAACTACCAGTTCTTTCTCTATTGTCATGAATGGTCAGACTCATGGCTTCTTCAAGGGGAAGAGGGGGCTGAGGCAAGGAGATCCTTTGTCACCATTTCTTTTCACTTTATGTATGGAATATCTCAGTAGGTTGTTACAGGAGATTGGGGAGATGTCTGGATTTAGATTTCATCCTCTATGTAAAGAATTAGGCATTAATCACCTTATGTTTGCTGATGATATTTTGCTGTTTTGTAAGGGTGATATTAAATCTGTAGTGATGATGGTTGAGGCTTTTAGATGCTTTTCTGATGCTTCTGGTCTACACATTAACATTGGGAAGTCAGACTTAATTTTGAATGGGGTGAGTGACTTTGATGCTGAGCAGATTCTCCTTTTCACTGGGTTTAAGAAGGGCTCCTTACCTTTCAAGTATTTGGGGGTTAATATATCTCATAAGAGACTGACAAAAGGGGACTGTAACATTTTGGTGGATAAGATGGTTGCTAGAATCAGGGGCTGGAACAAGAGGAAGATTTCTTACTCTGGCAGGCTGGTACTAGTAAAATCTGTACTCAATACGATACATAACTCTAGGTCTCAAATGTTTATCCTACCTGCTGGGATTATGGACATGATCCAAGCAATCTGCAGGAATTTATTGTGGGAAGGTAGTGATTCCTACTCCAAAGCCCCTTTAGTTTCCTGGAAATGCTTATGTAAAGGGAAAGACTATGGGGGTTTAAGGATGATTGATAGTAAATTATGGAACATAGCTGCAGTAGGGAATCTGGTGTGGTGGATTCTTTGCAAGAAGGATCATTTATGGATCAAATGGATTGACAAGGTGTATCTGAAGGGTACAAGCTGGCTCGAGTTTGAACCTACAAATTGGAGTTCATGGTCATGGAGGAAAGTCTGTGAGGTTAAAACAATGCTGAAACCAGGTATAGTAGGGAATTTGTGGCTGGGTAATGGCATGAAGTATGATGTTTCTAAAGGCTATGATTGGCTCACTTAGAGGGGGGATGCAAAAGTTCCTTGGTGTAAGATTGTTTGGAACAAATTTAACATTCCCAAACATGGATTCATCCAGTGGTTAATACAGCAAGATAGATTACTTACCTTGGACAAAGTATGCAGATTAAGGATTACAAAACAAAAGGCTTGCTTTCTGTGTGGTGTTCATGCTGAATCCCACCAGCAATTATTTCAGGAGTGTCAGTATTCTTGTATATGTTATGACAGGTTAATGGAATGGATGCAGATACAGGTTAGAGGCCCTAGAACTACAAGGAACATAATCAGGCTTAGGTATGTCACTGGGCTCATGAGGATGCTTACATGTGCAGCTATGGTGGCTTTACAGTATGAGTTTGGCAATCGAGGAACATATGCAGGATAGAAGGTTATGTCAGGCACCCAGATGTTGTTATGAAGCTGTTAGAGTGCAGATTAAGAATCACTTCCTGGCTGTGCATCATGGAGCTTTAAATAGGACTGACTTGGCTTGGTGCTTGGGAATTGGACTAAGCTAATGTTTGTAAAGATTGTAAATGTTGAGAAAAGGATATCAGTAGATGCTTACTAAGTTGTTTGTAAATCTCCTCTTAAGGAGATGAAAATTTAATCGATGTAATTGGTTTGCCCTTAGGGTAGTTATAATATTATTTACATTCCACCAAAAAAAATACAAAAAATTAACCTCCAATAATCTACTATATACTAAAGCAGAAACATTTCAGTGTTTCTGATTGGCTGCAGAAATTTAGGAAAAGCGGGCCCCACGTCCAAAGCAAAATATTAAATAATCTTTCTCCTCACTCTTAAGACTTATGATGTATTTACTCTCTCTCCTCACTCTTAACATTTCGGATTTAAATTATTTACATATTTACAAATTTCATATTTTTATGATGTTATAAGCATATTTTCGTATTATTTTAGGATGATTATGTTTTCTTAGACTTTTATGAAATTATAATATTCTAGCAATAACAAAGTTTAATATATATAAAACTAACAATTGCACCCAAAAAAAGTCCAAATAATACAATTAATAATAGGGGTGAGCAAAATCGTATATCCGATACGGTTTTCAAAACCGTATCGGATATCCGGTTTTAAAAATCTCAATTTTAAGTATCCTTATCCGACACGGATTTTCCATATATCCGGAAACCGTATATCCGGTTTTTCCGTATATCCGGAATCCGGTTTTTCATTTAATTATGTAAAATTTTATGTCTTATTTTTATTTTTTTTTGTGATTTTATGATTTTTCTTAATAAGTTAAAAGAGTATCACATATTATAAGAATAAATAACTTAAAATTGTATAAAAGTAATAAGATTGAGTCACGGATATACTCGACGTTTAGTGGTTTTATGATTTTATTTTTATATTTTATATTAAAAATAGGAACCGTATCGGAAACCGTATATCCGGTTTCAAATTTTGCCGATACGTATCCGATACAGTTTTTTATAAACTGTATCGTATATACGGAAATTCGTATCGGATATACGGAAATCCGTATAATTGAAACCGTATATCGTATCAGATACGTATAATAAAACCGTATCGTATATTTTTGCTCAGCCCTAATTAATAATCTAATATATATAAAAGGGGAAACATTTAGAGTGATCTTATTGATTGTCAAAGATGAAGGATTTATGAAATTTGTAGTGATGTAGGACCCTATATGTTTTTGTTCACAATTAATTAATCTCTCTCTCTCTCTCCTTCATTCATTGATTGTTTACCCCTCTCTCTCTCTTATTTTCATTAATTTCATTAAATCAATGTGTTACATTACACTACACTATTATATAAAACATAACATTTCATGAATAATTACATAATTTAATCACATTTGCACATCCGTAAATAAATATTGCAAAACACAAACTATTACATTCCCTACAATAGAATAGAAATTACCAAAAATTACGAATTACAAATTATTACATTCCCGAAAACTAGAATCTACCCTCCAAAAATTACATATTACAATTACGAATGTTACATACAAATTACAAATTTACATACAAATTACAAAATTACTAATACTAATTACTATTACAAAAATCATAGTATCCGGTTCAAAACATATATTTTATACTCCATAAGAAATAATGTTAAGTTTTAAAACTTTGGCCTCTAAATATTAAAGGGTGACACATGTTTCTAGAGAGCATATAGTTAATTTCATTCCCGTAGTTATAAGATTTTTCTTTGTTCATTACAATGGTTTAAATGTATTAAAATCATACTATATTATAACATATATTAAATTTTTTATCGATTTTTTAATTGATCGTGAATGTTAAATTTACCTTATAAAAATATACTACTTATATACATATACTTATATTTTAATTGAATATACTCACATTGTTGTTTGTTTCACGATAATAATAAACAAAAATAAAGTATAACCAGGTTCATTTATATGCTCATATATTCAATAATAATAACATTTTCTTATTAATTACGACCCGTACATTTTTTGCACAGGGTTCAAACTAGTTCAATAAATAAACAATAAACATTAAGAATAATCCATTGGACAAATCTAAGGATTAACCTACATACAAATGTAAAAATTATGTTATCTTAGGATAAATTTGAAGTCAAAGCCTGCATAAATATTAAAAATAGATTATGAAAGATGTCACCATTGACACCATGTATCGGAAAAATGAAAGTATTAACATGAGTTAAATATTCATCGCAACAGTCATCTTCTTCTGTACCAAATACTGTGTTTTCTAATATAAAGTGTTTTCTTAAAATCTATTATAAAATGTGTGTTCTAAAAAATCGTGAATTTTTATTTTGACGATATATTTAATTATATAATGTGTTTTCGTGTGGTATACTGAGTTAATTTATGTATTTTATAAAATACAATAATTTAGTAATTAATTATCAATGAAAGGTTTTTGTAAGATGTATTATAAATCCCCTTTTTGTAGTGAAATGTTTTTGTAAAATACCATTTTATTAGTAAATAAATTTTTAGAAGATGGTATTATTTATTTATGCCATCTAAATAAAAAGACGATGATGAGCTCAATTAATGATATTGGGGACCACTATTAGAAGGCGAATTTTTAGAGGGGGGAGTTGAGCGGGAAAAATTTGTAGTTTTGTTAATCTTTTAATATCTTCATTATATAAAAGGAAAAACATTTAAACAATTCTTATCAATTCCTTGATTTAAGGGGAAAAGTCACTTTTTCTAAAGGTGGACCCCATACACAATTGCATCATATTTTTCTATTTTCATTTTAATCTTTCAATTTAACAATTAAATATACTATACTGTACTATACACATTATATACTATTCCGTACTTTTCTGTTAAAAAAGAAAAAAAATTAATATGAGAAATGGAGGAAATCAACTAAATGAAAAAATAAATCTGGTAAACTAGATAGTAATTTCAAATATTTGGACTTTTACATTAGAAAACAAAAATTAAAAATGTAAATTCAACCTGACGCATGAGACTTGGCAGTGAAACTATAAGAAGTAAAAAATTTAGAGAGCACGGGTAGCTAAATTATATATGTACGCGAAGTGCCGTTAATTCCTAAGCAATCGTAGTGATTTATTCATAAGAAATTCGTAGAGGATAATAACTTTAATTATACATTCGTTGAATTACCAGTGATTATTGACTTATTTATATTGTCACGACATTAGACATTTAATAACCCTTATTTATATACTCATGTATCCAATGAAAACGCATGTTATTGCGCCCCGTGCATTTTTTTGCACATGTTTAAAACTAGTTTAGGAAGGAAACTTAAACGGAAAAATCTTTAGTTTTGTTAATCTTTTAGTATGTTGGGGATTAAATACAATAAACCTAATTTTGAATTATTAATTCAACCACTTAGTGCCTGTTCAAGGGACTTACAAGTTACAACTAATAACAGATAGTAAAAAATTTAAATATATTTTTCTGATATTCATCCACCCTATATATAAAAGCTGAATTTTTTTCCAGCCTTCCTATTGGCTGGAAAAAACTCACATTTTCCCCATTTTTTATGGCAAGTGAGACCCACGCAGTTTACATAACAATTAATTGCCCTCTCCCCTCTCGACACCAATTATCTATAATATGACATTACTTAAGAGTATATAATATGATATGATGACCTATGATATTATATAAATTTTTACACTACAATCCACCACTAGTACAAAAATGACATTAGGCAAGTAAAGAAGGCTACGGTCATTGAAAATAACCGTAGCCGTTTACAAAAGGCTACGGTCGTTGGAAACAAGCCGTAGCCAAATGTACCTATAAAGATAAAAGGCTTCGGTTCCCCTATCAGCCGTAGCCCATTATATACAAAGTAAAATATAAAAAATGAAACCATTACAATTAAAAATCATATCAAATCCACCTAAACATAAACAAACCCCTCTGAAGAACGAAGAGAGGAATAGACACCACAAAACCTAAGACTTTTACAGCAAATCCACCTTCAAATTCAACGACGCTCAAGGCTCCTTATCAACCGCCGGTCGTCATAGTTCCATCTTTACCCGACATCCTCACCTGCGTTTGCCTGACACCATATTTGTCTCGTATACAAGGTAAGCTTTGCCCGTTTTTCTATTATAGAATTCATTATTGCAATTCTTTTCTTTTTCCTTTACATAACCCAATTTATAATTGAATTCAGTTTTTCTAATTATGTTAGGGCTTAGGAATTCAACTGTGTTTAATAATGTTAAGAATTAGGGTTAGGATTTCAATTAAGCACGTTAGTCGATTAAAATCAAATATCATTGTAGTGTAAGACTTCCTTTTTATTGTGGGGATTCTCTAGGGATATGCACTTTTGTGTTGTTATTGATGTTTCCTATGATGACCCATCTGATGGGCTTGGGGTCGACTTGATAGGTCAAACTTAGCTGATACGGAGTATTTATTTTTGAGCAAGGTCTCGGAAGAAGAGGTAGGTGGAAGTTGTTTCCATTCGGGAGTCTGATTGCTAAACTTTTGTGCAACATGTATGATAGCTGCTCTTGCTACTGTGAAGAAAGCGGTGATTTTCACGTTGGTGTTTTACTGTATAACTTCGATTCTCTCATCTCTTTTTATCTTCAGAATTCTATCAAGGATTTGAAAAACTGATACAGTGAGTATTGATTTAACATGTTCAGGAGAGTTTCCGATTTTTACTACATCATTTCCCTGATCGAGTAGAATTTGATTGTTCTATGGTTAATGGTGCAGTATAACATGTTGGAGTGCAACACCGTTGTGACATGAATCCAGTTTGATCTAATGGAGTGTTTAAGCACAATCTCAATATTAATGGTAAAGTATAATGCGCTGATAAAGAGCATCCATCTTTGGAGAACATATGCCTATGTGGAAGACCAGGTCTAAGATCTTTAATGTACTACCTCTATTCCCTGAACTTGTTTAATGACCTATTGTGTAGCTTCAAAGTATGAATATCTGATAGCTTAGTTGGTACAGTGCACATGAAGTACGAGATTGTAGGTATTGAGTAATGTAGAGAGAAACGTAAATGAACTGATTTTGACAAGGTGTTCTCAAGGATTTGGGATTGTTATTATTGAAGCTTTATATTTATGGTCATGCATTGATGGCTGGCATCTATTTACGAGTGATTATTTATTGTATTTTGAATATAGGTTTAGTTGATTTCCAAGGCTTCAAGATGTCAATGGTGCGATTCCTGGAAAGAATCTATACACGATATTTTCATGTAGCACTGGTGATACCACGAGGATGAACATGGTCTCTAAGGGTGTTCAGAATGTGCTTAACTTCCTCTAGGGTGATTTCCTCGACATGGATGTCATTGGCATTTCGGGTGAGCCAAATGCTTCTTTTTTCTGATTTTATTTTTTGCTGATGGATTTTATTATGTTTCCATCTATATATGAAAATGGAGCTTGTAGGATATTTAAGAGGGTTGGAAATATTATAAAAACCCTCTTCAAAAAATTTTCATACTTATCTTTGCCTAGCTGTTGAGAGACTAACAACTGAATTTGGTGATGAAATTGTGTGACGTCAGTGATGGACGGGATGTATAGAAATTTGATTCTTTGGCACACCAAAAACTCAACTAGATTGACAAATGGGTGCCTGCCTGCCTACTCATTATTACTCTACTTTCTATCATTTTTGTTCCAACACTAATACTCTGTACTCAAATTTGGCACTTATTTTGTTAGTTACTTGTGTCATTTCATTAGGTATTCTCCCTTGATCACAGTAGCTACTTGCAACATCAGTGTGCACAAGCTAACAGTCAAGGTAATTCTTAACTTATTATAATCTAATGCCGTTAAAATATATCTTGTTTTTATAGATTTTATTTAGAACCTGGTGGGTAAGAATGGTTATGGTAGAAGATGAAATTGATATGACCCAGTCCATATTTTATGCTATTAATTTTTTTGATGAGGCGATAATGGAAATTAATGAAGTATTTCTTAATCAATTTGTCATAAAAGTCTTAAATATATACTTTAAATTCTACAGCGGCAATAATGGTAAGGACGTTGCATTCAATTTCAGCCAAGCTGGGAAGGATTTGAATGACAAATTGAAAAGTAGCCATGTCTCTGCTGCTGTATGTGCACTACTCTCTGGTTTGTTTTTCACATCTTATTTCTGATATATGTGTAATCTGTTATGTACCACTTGATGTGGAGTTTGAGTGGTTTCGAAAGCAGCTTCAAACTCGATTTATTAATTTAGTATGATTAGCCGTCTTTACTTCTTAGTTTTATAGATTTAAGAAATACATGGAATCTACTCTTAAAAGTTCCTCTTTTGAACACCGCAGGATAATGGAATATGAGTATTGTACTAGGGTCAGCCAGCACTGGAGTGAGCCTCTGCCTGATGCAGCTTATGCAGCCTACCCGTATGTCGTCTGTTGACTGCTGCTTCTGCTTGATATAGGCTGTTGCTGCTGGTGCACGATGTCGACGACCTGCTGCCTCTGTTTGAAGGGGCATGGTTGTATGGTGTTACAGTATTTAACATATAACATATTAAAGGTTTAGAAGTTGGTATAATTTTTTTCCTATGTAACTCTGTTTTATGCTTATTTTGTTTCACTTCGAGTATTAATGTTAATTTGTAATGGCAATTCTATGTTAAACGGTTTTGTAATTAATTATTATATTACTAAAAGCTTTATAATAACCAAATAAATATTAATGATTTTTTTTTTTAAAATTTAACTGAGAAACGGCTACGGTTGTTAAAAGACAACCGTAGCCTTTTATGACCTTATGGCTACGGTTCAATCTTAATAGCCGTAGCCAAAAGTCACTTTAGGCTACGGTTTAATCTTAATAACCGTAGCCAAAAGTCACTTTAGGCAACGGTTAGGAACCGTAGCCGTAAGTACTTGATCTAAGGCAACGCCTTGATTTACTACGGTTGTGGAACCGTAGCCGAAGGTCGTTTTTAACCGTAGCCAAAAGCCATTTTTGTACTAGTGCACTAGTACAATACAAATTTACAATAAATTTGTGATCAAAAATTTAAGAGAAACAAAACTTTTTCTAAAATTAAATTTGATGTGGTAAATAATAATTTCAAACACATTAAATAGAATTAATAATTCAAAAATTCCTTCAAAATATAAATTATTAACAATCGATTATAATTTATCCATGATTATCAAATAGTGATTAATAAAATATATGAAAATTAATATACTACTCCGATGTATTAGGGAAAAGGTGTAAAATCAGTTTTGTGAATGCAGGATACTTTTACCAGTTTAATAAAAATATATAGAAAATGGAAAAAAAAAGTCATCATTTGTAGATTTTATTTTTTTTAAAAAAAATTAAACGAAAAAAAAAACATTTAGACCAAATATTACAAGTAGTATCATGCAATTACAAAAAACAATTACATGACTAATTTGACGCCGGGTCGAGGAGGATTCCACCAACCATTGTTGGGGTCTTGCCGAAAAGTACAACCAACGAGCTTTAACGGGATGTCAGTTGTACAATTGTGGATCAATGATTTGGATGTGAAGATATGAATGAATTGATTAAATCAAACAACTAAACAAGCAATTGTGATTGAAATATGGAGGAGGTGAACTGTAAACATATTTGATATATTAGTAAAATTAAAGGAGGCGGCTAGAGACGAGAGAAATACAAAGGGTTTTGGTAATGAGAGGTAAGCTTTGTGGACTTAGTAGCTCTAAAACGAGACAATGTATACTGGGATGTTTGGGTAATGGAATGGGTATTTTAATTTGTGTTGTAGTCATCCCAATTCTTTACCCAAAATTACGGTCGGTGTGTGTCACGTACAATAAGTAGAAAAAGTGACAACTTTTTTATAATTAGTAATCACTTTATATGGCTAGAAAATGATCTAGTACTTTTTTTTAAAGTGGTCACTATTTATACAAAAATGATTATTATTGACCAAAAAGTAGTCACATTTTGCAAAAAAAATAACGCAGGATACGACCTTCGAATCTAATAATTATTTAGTACATTCATGATCATTATAAAGTTTACCAAATTTTCTCAATATGATCGATGTGACGTTGACTGTGTGACTAAGGTCCTAATTTTGCAAATGATAGCATTCAAATAACACATCCATTGTTTGGTAACGACGTTATAAATATCAAACAATATAAATATCAAACAATATGCATGTTTCACTTTAAGATAGTACTGAGTTATTTTAAACAAAGTTAAACAAATAATTGGGACGAAGGTAAAAGTGTATTACTACATTTTACCCAATTAAAAAATTTAGATTTTAGAGTACACCTTACTTTAAAACTTTATAATATCAATTATGAAAATACAATCCGTGCATTTTTGCATGGGCATAAAACTAGCAATTACTTATTACTTACTATTAATTAAAAAGTAGTCACATTTTAAAAAAAGAAAAGAAAAAAAAGCACGAAATAGAGCTCGCATAGAATTTGCATTAAGATCCTCTCTAACAATTTGCATTAATATCCTCTCTAACAATTGATGACCATTAAATGCATTAATCACTCAATATTCAGTAGCTAGCTAGAAGTAGCAAAATACTTGAATTGTGAATTGCGTTCCAAAAACGGCATATATTTATCCTCTAGGTAAACATAAACTTCAATTCCATTACCATGAGAGTCAGTGTAATCAACAAGTATCATACGATTCTGAAGAAATGGGTAAATGACGCCCACCGGAATAGTTTTATCGGGTCGCCCGAATCCGAAATCTACCTCATTCAACCCAAGCTTACACCAGCTGGTGACGCTGAAGATAGAAGATTTGTCGTCAAGTAAATCTTTGAACACGTCTTTTATTTCTGCAAGAAATGCTTCTCCTCCATTTTCGCTTTCTAATATTTCCAGTTTTTGTTTCACCGTTTCAATTGTTGCATGGGTTTCACGTACTACTTCTTTGAATCTATGATCATCTAAGCTACCTGTTACAAAAACATAGTTGAAGTTTTGGCAAATTCTCAATTAAGACTACACTATCCGTCTTAAATTTAAGACGGGTCAAATTAGACATGTCGAGTGCAAAATAGTGGGTTACTTGTGACGACAACATAAAAATACAAATAAAACACTCAATTAACCTAAGAACTTTTAATGCGGAAAAATTAAGAAAGTTTTTTAAGTGAACATTACCGTTGCCGTCGCCAACTTGGGCTTTTACATTTGTGACTAAGTTGCCCATGGTTTGCCTAGGTAGCGGTGGGGTAGCTCTTGGTCGTAAACTCGCTGAAAAGAAAATCACGGTAGGGATAGGCTGAGGAGGAGCAATATCTTGCTTATTATTTTGCAAAATAGCACCCACGGCATGCATCCACACAAACGCAGCAACGGCCTCGAAGCTCGAAGGTTTAGGGACCGTCTCAGTTACAGCATTAGCCTTAAGTTTATTTATAGCTTCATTATCGAACTTGAAACTCTTTACCACTACTTTGATGGGTACATTGACATGATTCCACAGTTCAGCTGGTTCTGTTGCTGTTGCATCATCAACCCGCTTCTGTTTTGGAAGCGGGGGAAACACCCTAACAATGGTATCAAAGTCGGGCTCAACCAGGTCCTCGTATCGGCCGCTTGTTTGAGCAGCCCAATAATTGAGAAAGTTTGACATCGAGGTGGCATCAAGAAGCTTATGATTGGAGTAGCACCCGATAGCAACCCCGCCACAGGCAAAGATATTAACCTGAAAGGCAAGAGAGACTACCGTTGTAATAGGAAGCTGCCCTAAGGAAAGGATATCGCTCGGAGGAAGTAACTTGCTCACTAACTCAAGCTTGTGAGGCGAATTGAGATAGTCTTTTAGTTGGCATTCGACACCAGCAACGACAAAGGGTATCCCTTCGTCGTTGCAGGAGACAGTGTATTCGTTTTCAAAACGCCCTGCTAGAGGGTAGAAGTGAGTTAGTGTTTCAGAAAGTGATGTTTTTAAGCTTGTAATTATAGGACTGTTGATGGTTGTTTTGGTAGATTCATTATTGTTGGTGTATATTAGAAGATAAGGCACGTGAACGCTCATAAAGCTTTCGTCAAGGAACGATAGAGTTATGGTTTTGCGTTCCGGTGGTGTCGGGCACGACGGCTTCACGGTGTCGTTTGATATTATTTTTACCTCCATTTTTAGTTGTGCCTCCATTTTTTGAACCCGAGGATGAATCTGCAATAAAATGAGTTAAATTTTAGGGGATATTGTCTATGTTTGTGCAATATAATAATCAAAGGATGGGGGATTATATATAAGAAATGGTTTGTTAAGGTGGTGAGTAGTAACGGCATGTCCCCACATTTGGAGAGCAAAAAAGACCATTTTTGCCTATCTCTCGTGTTTCTTGTGTGTTCCCCAATTTTCAAAATGGAAAGAAACCATTTAGGAGCTCTTGGGAAAGACCAAAGGATCACATATCATGTGAGTTAGTTGAGGGAGCATGTATTTGTTTACTTGTTGTTTTGGTAGTTATTGTACAAAAAGGTGGGACAAAATATAAAATGGAGAGCACGTTTCAAGTTTTGTCATTGAATGTGTAAAATGTTTTTGGTACTTGTACAAATAGGTGGGACAAAATATAAAAGAACTTGTCTCATTAAAGACATGCACTATCTGTCATAAGTTGAAAACAGATAAAGTTTCTCTTATAATATACAAACTAGCTGAAAATGTAGCTAATTTTTTTTATGAAATTACATAATTGGGTATGATATAATTTAATATTATATATTGAAAGGATAAAAAAGGAATACGTACGAGACAAGATCAGCTATCTGAAATCTCAAATGATACCCTAGATAACATCTTATTTCAGGTAGCGTATTTGGGCAACTAAGCTACTTGTCAAACACTTGTAAATAAATCAGTAACCTAGAATTTTTGTCCATAAAGCTAATTCTGTCAAAACAGGTATCTAAAATGCATTAACAAACAGAGTCTAAGATATAATGGAAGGTAATGGAGAGAGGAGGGACTGAATATGATCTTTTTTTCCCCAAAATTATACTTACTCCATTCATTTCAACTCTACCACATTACCTCTTTAATTCATTCATTTCCACTCTACCACATTCCAAATAAAGAAAAAAAACTTGACCCTTTAATCCTTGTTCCACCATCTTATTTACACATTTTGCCACTAAAGGCCCACCACTTAATCAACAAAAAATATAAATAAATGTGGGATGTTGTTTCCAATGGTACTTTAATTATTTATTTATTTTGTTTTTAAAACTTGTGTAAAAAGTAATATGGTAGAGTTGAAATGAATGGAGGAAGTATATGTGGCAATAGGGTTATAGGTCAGGTCAAAGCACATGAAGTCATATCACATCAGGGTCGTCAATATCGACTTTTAGGTTGTACGGTTCATGTCAGATCATCATCACGTCGATTCAACATTGGGTAGTTATATATCATCATAGTTTTTATCATGTTATCACGTTTAAATCAATAATTATTCATGTTAATACTTCTTCCTCTACTTACTAGCCCCTTGAAATCTACTTACTAGCCCCTTGAAATGGATAATTATTTTATACTCTTTCTGTTCCCGTTAATAGTTATCTTTGTTTCAATATCCTCCTTAGAAAAGAGTTAAATAGATAACTACCTATTGAAATAGAGAAAGTATGTTAGCACTTGTTTTAGAGAGAGGATTTGCTTATACCTGATTTTGTAGGTACTATTTGGTTATATTATAAGTAAAAAATTTGTAAGAAATGAAATGTAAATAAGCAATTAAGAGATACAAATAAATATGAAGTGTTTCGAATGACATTTTCACAATATATTAATAGCTAGACAATTCTACATTTTAAAGTAAAAATGATATCGTATGTAAACCTGGCAAGCATGTTACATTCAAGCTAGGTCATTTCCAATTTGCAAAAATTGAATATACAAAAGAAATGATTTTTTCCCTGTCTATTGAATGATATCGTATAAGAAATGATTTTTTCCCTGTCTATTGAATATACAAAAGGTACAATATATAGGAAACACGTTTCCTAGGTTAGGTATAGTCAATCCCACAATTATAGGAAGACTAATACTAACTATCCTAAGATAGGGGATTCTAATCCCATGATTAATGCTAACCATATATACAAGTTATACGGATGATTTCATGCCAATATTAAGGATTACAAAATTATGCTATGATATAATTTTATATTCTATTAGGTCATGTCATTCAAGGGAGTGGTTATCAAGTTGACTAGGGATAATAGTTAGTAGACGTATGCGATAATAACATTTAGTGCAGTTGGAAAAGATCGAATTCATTTAGGTTGTCGGCCAAATTTGGGTTCGTTTTTGCTTGCAGCTCAGTTATGGGCTGGGTTATTCGGGCCTACTCATTCCAGTAGGTCAGTTTTGTCAGTTCTAAATTCATAGGTAATAAAACAAGTACAAATCAAGGTTAAAAATTAAATGAATACGTTATACAGAAAACCAACTACAAACTAAAGTATTAGTTCATACATTCGGTCAAGTTAATAATAAAAGGATAACGAAAATATATGAAGACATATGAAGTATAAATAGTGATATGTCAATAATTTGTGACGGTAAAGTTTTTAGGATAAATAAATTACATAGAGGATAGACCAGCCAAATTAACTTAACTATCAAACCAATTAAATAAATATGAAGATATATATACAAAGTATAAGAGTAGAATACCTAGTTTTGGGGGTTTGGCGGTGGATTTGATTTATTTAACAATCAAATTAATTAAATAAATTAGAACTATATTAACGGTGAACCAGATAAAGGAAAAAATCTTGACACAAACTAATATCCACTATTATTTATGGTAAATTATTCGATGATCGATTGTAACCAGACTATTAGTCATGAATCTTGAGCACTCTACTATGAAATTTAATAATATTCAATTATATTAGAACCCAAGTTCTCCTACAATTTAGTAATAAAGGTCAAATCGGCTACCCTGAATTATCTTTTCTATTACTAACCCAAATTAAGCAAGTTAGATTCAAGTAAATAGAAGCAATAACTCAAACGAAGAAATCAATACAAATAATTATTACTACCGCACGCTCTCAATATTCAAACCATATATTTAATCCCTTTTATGACGAAATAAAGACAAACTGAGTTCAGTAATTTAGATCACGTTTGACCTATCTTTCCAAAGTGTTATTAACAAAAAAACACAAATTGGCTAAACACCACATTTCGCAAAAAGCTAATAAGAATTTCTTAAAAGCGAAACATCCATCATTTTTCTCTTAGAAATAAAAGCATCAACTTGGTGATTCTACTTTTAAAAAGTACTTATAAGAAATTAAGCTTGAAAAACAAAAAGTCATTTTTAATAATTGGCCAAACATGGTCTTAGTGACAAACTGACAACTGCTACCGCGATAAGATTAATTTGGCAAACGGAGCCTTAAATCAAATCTAGTACGGAGTATATGAAATAATATGAACCCTAATTAGTTGAAGACCCTAATAAAGATAAATACCAAATCAGTTAATTAATTAACACAAGGAATCAAACCATACTCAAGATTAAAGACAAAGATTGATATATAATCGCACAAAATAATTACCGGAGCGGCGGAGCTTCAAGATAAAAGAGAAAGATTGATAATCTCACAAATTTATCGCCGGAGCTTCAATAGTCCGTCTCAAGACTGAGTAATTATCTCCTCATAAAAATTATCTTACAATAAAACTTTTGATTTTCAAAATTGCATAAAATGGTAAGTATGTTTTTCCTAAAACTAAAATAGGGAATGTATAGTATAGATAGGTAATGAGTTAAAATTTGGATACCAGACCTAATAATATAATAAAACTAATATACTGAAGCTAAAATGACTTGAAGTCACTTGGGAGTTGGGTGTGTGCATTGTATGCACAAAGTAGTATTGCCTTTGTGTGAGCTCCTGGCCTCCACGCAAATATCACGTTTGTATACAAATTTACCGGGACGAAGGGAGTTGTATATCCGTCACGAGTGAGATTTAGTGTTGGATAGTCCGTATAAGACAGGCGTGAAACACAAGAAAACAAGGTATGTGGTTGCATGAGGCTGTAGCTTAACCCCGAGAACAATGCATGTAATTTAAGCCAAATGGCAATACATGTAATTTGAGCCATGGGCGGATCTAGCAATGTGGCTTACCCCCTTTTCCTTCATTCCCAAAGCCGCAATGCATGTAATGTGGGTTAACCCCCAATAAAATTTTAGTAACTGAGGTCTGACTTCTGAGTATGCACTTCAAAATCAAACACATCCATATGCTAGTAAATATTACTGCCCACTCATACTCTTATACATTATCTCTATATTTGAGAGTTGAGACACCACCTTTTCCTACCTTTTTATTTGTTTTTCGTAAATGTTAATTGTGGCTTAAGATTTTAATTTACTTTTTTAATTGTTAAGTGTTTTATAATTAGTGTATCTATTTTTATTAATTGCGAATATTTTATTTAAAACAACTATTTATATTATACATGTACATTTTGTTACTTTTAATATCAGTTTTGTATTAAATTGCAAAATGATATCATGACAAATTTTGGTGAGATTATCTTTGAGGAAACACACTCATTCATAAATTCTAGCCTTTAAGATTAGCTTTCTTCTCGTACATTTCGCGAGTTTAAATCATGTCTCATTTTAGTATTGCTATTAGTTCTTTACTTCTACGTTTTACTTGTTGATTGGTTGATCTCGTTGCGCATGACAGATTTGTTGAATTTATGGATCTTGTACTTAAGAGGAGAAGCGGGTGAATTAAGTACCCTTTCAAAATAAAATCGACTGAAAGTGCTATTGACAAACCAGAAATTAGTACACATGATAATTTAACAGTGTCGGTGACTGTTCAAAAGATGTTAATCTGCTGTACTGATTTAGAATGCAGCGGAAATTGTAATTGAAAGAACAAAACAAAAGTAAAATCAAAGAACAAGGCCACACGAATTTTTAAGTGGTTCGACCTACAAAAGTAAAATCAAAGAACACAAACACACGAATTTTTAAGTGGTTCGACCTACACCCTAAAGGTCTACGTCCACTATCTCTCTTATTAAATTTTTCTTTAATAATCTTACACTATTACAAAGAAAATCTCCATGATCAACCTCGTTCGTGCAACTCGAGTACACTTCGTACCCCAATAAGTCTCTTACTTACAAATCTGAAAATTACAAATCTTTTGTCTTCTTATATGGTTCACAACTTTAAAAAATGGAGAATAATGAACCCTTATGGATATAAGAACTTAAGTACTCGGGAATGGTGTTTAAGCCAAAAATTGACCAAACCTATTAACTTGTTTGTGGAGGGTCAAAATGATTTTACCAGAAATTCTTTTCACAATATTCTAACAGTTTAGAAGGATTATTTATTTGCAAATTTATTTGAGAATTTAATGAAAATGAAATTTTTTTCTTGTATTTACAAAGTGTTTTGTTTGTTTGGCTGTGAGGAGCTTCTGATATACTTGAGGGTGTTTAGACACCAAGTTCTTTAGATGTGGTACCTCTTGAGTTGGATGATGTTCCAAGACTTATGTCTGCTTTCTCCCTCTATAGTCATCAACCTATATGCTCCGTTGGGAAGGGCATGCAAAAGAGTCTGACTCCTGATCGTCTTTCCCCTGATGAGGAGGAACTTGCGATATCATGGGCAGGTTGCAAAATGTCCTTGGTTGTTATACCTACATTGGCAATACATTTGATTGAATTGCCCTCAGGTCATGAACCAACACCTTGCTGGATCTGCAGAGAGCGTGATCTCTTCTGCAAGAGGAGTTACTTGATCTGCATCAATACTAACTCGTCCTGCTGAGAGGGTGATCTTCTGGAGGTGTAACCTATTCTGCAGGAACACTGACTTGTTCTACTTGAAGGGTATGCGGTCTTGCAGACTGAGTGACACCCCTTGCTGGCAGGATGACCACCTAATCGTCCTGCAAGATAGTTTTTGCTAGGGTTGGCCGTTGGCTACGCCAACGGCCTTCCGACGCTCAAGTAAGTAGTTATTCGAAGTAAAAAGAAGGTTATAAAATTATTAAGTTACAGCCTACCTCAGGTAAACCATATATGTCTATGGATATGTGTCTTCTTCTAATCTAATCGCTGTCATTGCCCTTACTTGCACATTCTTAAAGGTGTTGCATGGGTACCTCGTCAATTCTTCATACAGGTCGGAGTCTAGGAGTAGTCCTTGCCTGAAGGCCTCAATTGCGATAGGAATGTCACACTTAGGGATGTGTACCTTCTCCCTATTAAACCTGCACATATACTCTCGAGTAGGCTCATCATATTTGAATAACGTGATAGAGGTCGCTTGTCTGTTTCTATGGCTTACGGCTACTAGCGAACTGGTGGTTGAACGCATTGACTAAATCCGCAAAAGATGTTAAGGATCTATTCGGCAGATTGATGAACCACTGAAGTGCTGCCTCCGTTAATGTGGACCTAAAGTCATTGGACATGCATGACTCTTTCTTATGTTGATGTTATCTCCATCATCTTCTGTTTGTACTGGTTAATGTGGTATGTCGGGTCGTCGGTACCATCCTATAGCGTCATTATGGGTTCTTTGAATCCTTTAGGCACGTTGATAAGTGATATGTCGTCCACAAAGAGGGAGTAAAATAACTATGCGGGGCTGCGCTTTCCAGAGGGTGCGACATGCCCGATATTTTTTTGATCATGTCTCTCTTGAGCTCTTTGAGTTGTTGTTCCACCTGTCTTCGTGTTCCTGTAAAAGGGTTGAAAACAGGCGGGACGAAACCAAAGGGATTACCTCATGACAGTGCTCCTATATAGTGTTGTTGTATGGAGAAGGGTTGGTTGGCAAAGCTGCTGGACAGAGGGGTGGCATTGATGATGGACCTGCACTGCTCGTGTGGTACCTGCTGACTGGTGGTGCATGTACTAGAAAAAGAAGTTAGCTCCAAGAAAATACTAGACAGAATATTACCTGGGGTGGCCTGCATGGTGGTCAACATGGGAGAGTAATTAAGTGTTAGCGCTCCAAGTCCGACTTGTTATGTAGAGCGACTTAGTGGTAGACCCTCTAGATTGAATCTGGTTACCGGGTTAGGGGGAACTCGCCATTCTGGTCCTCTACACACTGCTGAATCCGGGTGTGAGTAGGTTGCTGGAACTTTCTCCTGGACATTCTGTAGGACCAGCACTGGGTGAAGAGGTACCATGGCTGCTATCCTTGCCTTCATATCCAGGCTGTCCTTCTGCAGGTTCTCTACGACTTTGTGCAGGATGTTCATTTCCTTCTGGATGACCTGCAGAGTATCTGCATCTGGTGGAGTTCGGCATGGATGCCTAGAGGTTCTTGCAGATAGTGTGCTCTTGACCTGCACTCCTGTGCTGAACATACCTGCTGGTATACCCTCTGCCGGTACCACACTGGGGGTTTCTCGTGGACTCGTCATTCCTTCTCTGGCATATTCTAGAGGTACCATGGTGGCCAGGTCTGCAGATTTCTCCTAGGTACAGTGGTGAACTATTGACTCGATGATAGTTTGGCTATAGAAATCGATCACTCTGCCCCACTTTTTTTAGCCTTGAAATGGGGATTTATTTATATGTGATTTGTGATAGAATACGAATGTAAACTAAGTAAAAGTAATGACAAAAATAACAAAGAAAATAAAGTAATGAACAAGGACACACGAAAATGGTGACGAGGAAACCCAATGTGGGACGAAAAACCGCAGGGGGAGTCGGAATCCCGCAAAATATATGCACTAAAATGTAAAAGTACTTGCTCTGGGGGTCAATGTACGCTCTGGCGGTACTACTAGATTCTGGCATAACTAAGGGTATACTCTGACGGAAATACAAGATATACCTTGGTGGAACCACCAGATTCTGGTGGAACTTAGAGGGGGTTACTAGGAGTATAAATATTATGTAAAAGATATTTCTAGAATTTGGATGAATGACTCAAGTGTTATGAGTATGAGAATGAGAGTGTGTTGGATTATGAATGTCTTGCTTCCCCTTGCTTTCCTCTATTTATAATGTGGTGAAGAAACCCTAACGGCTCTTTGGGTCTTCCTCCGAGACCCGCTCTGCAGGTCCGCTTTTTGTGGAGGCAGTTATTTGACCAGGTAAATATGGTTGTTGTGTTTGTTGTGCTTTAATCTTGACCACATATATCCATTTTGCTCATAATCCATGTGCTTTGCTCTTGCCCAATCAAACTGCGCCACGTCATCAATCCATCTCTTATTAGATTACCCATTTTTGCGCTGCCACGTGTCACCATGCAAAAGGCATCTGAATTTTACCATAACAAATGGTTCAAATGACACAACACAAATCTTTTGCAAAAACAATGGAAATAATTCGTTGAAAGAATTATTTGCAAAATCTTGTTAAAGCTCAAGAGTTTCGTTATCCTAAATTAAATGACTACTTCTAATTATATATAAGAAGTCTTCTTGCACTAACTACTTGAAATAAAATATTCTCAAGGATAATTGTAGAATAAAATATTTATTCCTAAAGATAATTATAAAATATTTCAAAATATAGTATGACTTATTCTCCAAGATAACTTCCTAACCCCAATTTCAAAATTATCTTTTATCATAAAATAAGTAAATTTCATTATTCAAATGTTTCATTAAAAATCATATATCGAAAATAGCTTTTGCGAAATTTCTTTACAAACCAAGTTCATAAAATTTTAAACCATGTTTTATGAACCATTCAAAATTGAATAGTTTTTAGGATTTTTCAAAACATATGTAATATACCATTACATTCCGCTAGACACAAGGATAAGACACAAACAAGAGCTTCAAGCTTCATTAGCGACAAAATCATTGTTGGGTTAATCTTCCAAAAACTCCTGAATTAAATTATGAAATAAGTGTTGATATATGTTTTATAAGCAATTACGTAAATTATTTACGTTTTTGAATAATGAACATATAATGCACAAAGAGTTATGGAATTGTTTTAATTAAAACAATTAATGGTTTTCTAGAAGTTTTGAGAAATTTTTAGTATAAATAGATGTTGATGTTAATTGTTTTAAAACACAACAAAAAGAGAATAAAATAAGAGTCAATTGGTGAGAATACTTCTTGTTCTAAAAAGAGAAAAGAGAGTATTCAACATCCTTTAAGAGAATATGAGTGAGATAAATTTTACGAGAGAGTGTCAATAATTAAGAGTTATTGTACTCTAAATACTTTTTAATCTCTTATTATCAGTGACTTTATTTTTCCGAGATAGCCGTGATTTTTCCTTTAGTTGAGAAGGGTTTCCAAGTGATACATTGTGGTGTCCTGTTATTTGTTGTTACTTAATTTTGTTGTTTGTGTTTCATCCTAATATCGTTGTTGAGTGAGACTATTCCCGCACCGGGTTTACAGGGCGCCTCCCCAACAGTGGTATTAGAGCCGAAGGTTCTGTATATTAGGAGGTGTGGGAAGTTTCAGATTAGGGAGAATTTTTTTTATTATCGTAAGTAAGATGACGGATAAATTTCATGTTCCATTATTTGTTGGGAAGATGAAATTTATGGTGTGGAAGAGCACAATTGAAGACTTGCTACTTCAGTCAAGTCTTGATGAGGCTTTAGAAATGACTAAGTTATCGGAGATGAGTGCGCTGATTGGGAGTCGAAGAAAAATATAGTTTTGAGTATGATAAGGTTGGCGGTAGCAACGGAGTTTAAGTACAATCTTTTGGCCCAAAAGGAGCCGAGGTCCTTGTTAGAGAAGCTATAAGGCATGTACGCATCAAATTCGCTCACCAACCGATTATGTTTGCGGTGGGAGTTGTATCAGCTTAAGATGGAAGAAGGTGATACAAATTTGAAGGACCACATAAATAAATTTAACCAACGAGTGTGTCAACTCTTAAATGCCGATAAGAAGATAACGGATCCAGAGCAAACTCTCTTATTATTGGCTTAATTGCCGAAGATTTTTAGACCCATTGTGATGACAATGATTGTGGGTAGAGAGAAAATCTCTTTAGATGAAGCAATAACGGTGGTGAGAGAAAATGAGAGGATGTTGGCAAAAATAAACGAAGATGCATCATCAAGTGACAAGGCACCAGTGGTGGATAGTAGTGACAAAGGGAGAAGATTACTAAGATATGGAGATGGCTAAAGAATCATATCAAAGTCGCGGGCGAGGGACATGGATAATGTGGAATGCTATTATA